>PVJA010000950.1:7092-66800 GCA_004027025.1 Myocastor coypus
TTTTTTTTTTTTTTTTTTTTTTTTTTTTTTTTTTTTTTTTTTTTTTTTTTTTTTTTAATTTGCCAAGACTTGTCTATATCTTAGTCTCTTTTCACAAAATCTGATAAATTCTGTGCTTATTTGTCCTTTATCCTGAGGGAAACACACTTTTAGTGCTTTTGTGATAAAGAAGTTTAAGTCAATATAACTTAATTTTTAATTTATAACTTTAATTTTTTATTTTTATTTTTATTTTTTTTGTGGGACCAGGATTCGAACTCACAACCTTGCACTTGCCCAGCAGGCACTTGTGCCTCGGAGCCATCTCCCTAGCCCCCTATAACTTTAATTTTTAATTTTTCCTATTGAAAAATACATTTATTTTATTTTATTTTATTTTTATTTTTATTTTTTTTGTCTTTTTTGAGACAGGGTCTCACTGTGCAGTTCAGGCTGGCCTTGAGCTCACTTTTGTAGCCCCGGCTGGTCTCGAACTCGCACCAATTCTCCTGCCTCAGCCTGAAAAATACATTTATGTTGTTGGTGGAATTACCATTCTTTCAAGGTTTATCTTTTTCCCTGTTCTTCACACTGAAGCAATTTTTTCCCAAAATTAAATAACAGGTCCCAGGAACTTCTACATGTTGAAACCGGGCAGGTGCTGGATGCTTTGGTCTGCATCACCAGAGCAGCAGCGTGGCCTTTCAGTGTGGTGTCTGTGCTTTACGCCTTCCCTCTTTCCGATGTGTGCTGCACTTACCTTCCTTTGAAGCCAGCAATGCTTTCTCTGGCCTTGCCTTTCCTTAATGCTCCTGCCTTCTGTGCCATAGTCTTTGACTTTCGTCAGCCTTTTGCCCACATTTCTTTGTTTTCAGGACCCAGGGCCTTTGTACTAATATATTCCCCAGAACATTTTAAAACTTACTTTTATTTTTTATTTTGAGTTAGGATATTTCTACATGGCTAAACTTCAGGCCTCACTCAAATTTAATATCTTACCTCAGCCTCCCAGAGTGTGGGGATTGTAGACATGCAACCCCAGGCCCAGATTTCTGTCCATATTTTACCTAACCATCTTTTATCCTATCTAGTAAAGATTCTGCTGATTTTGTGTAAATGCTGTTTTAGTTTCCAAACTAAATAATTTTCCAAAAATGTTTCTCAAAATTCTAGCAGAATACTCTTTTCAATTAGTATGAATCATTCAAAGACCCTCTAAAGACCCTAAAATAGTCAAATACCTAAATTTCCATGAGATTCCACACAGGATACAGTTTTTTTCTTAGATACTACTGTGTGCCATGTCCTATTTTCTTAGATTCTACTGTATCCATCCTTCATAGGTGCAGTTAATTTTTGGTTTCACCAAAAACAAGGGATCTGGATTTACTTTATTCCTCCTTCAGACAGGACCTATTCTCAGTCTGAAGATAGAGACCAGTGTTTACTTGCGTGACCTTCAGATTGCTTTTTATGGGCCACTATTAGTGTTTGAAATCTGCTGTGCTTTCAGTTCCTCTTTAAATATTTTGATGAGATGTTCCAAGAAAATTCTCCCCTAGTATTTGTTACCACATAGCTTAGCTGTGCATACAAACCAGAATCCCTCAAGGAACTTCCCACAAATAGAAGATGACACTTTTGATTGTACATGGTAGGGGATGTAATTCCTAAACAAAAAAGCTGTGGATTGTGTGAGCCCATTAAAAATGCCGAAAACGAGGCTGAGTAACAGGTGAGGTTTACCTGTGGCTCCATTTCTTCATGACTTTTTTTTTTTTTTTTTTCTTTCTCAGCTCTGTTTATGTTTTGTCCAGAATTCTGCTTCTTTTCTACAGGCAGACTTGTGTATTAAACACTGATTATCTGTGTCCTTTTTAGCAAATGCTGAGTTAGTCATCTCTGGGGACAGGACCACTCAGGTTTTCCCTGGGACTGTGGCCTTAGAGTGTTTCCCAATCTTTACAGCTGCTACTAAGCAAAAGTGAGGAAGGGGAGGCATAGTCCCCAGAGAGATAAGCACAGCCTAGCTCCAGGCTCCTTTCAGAAATGTCAAACACATGGCCAAAGCTATGCCTTCCTGTCACAAAACATCTGATAGGA
The DNA here is from genome assembly GCA_004027025.1 of Myocastor coypus. Lineage (NCBI taxonomy): Eukaryota > Metazoa > Chordata > Mammalia > Rodentia > Myocastoridae > Myocastor > Myocastor coypus. The sequence goes on from PVJA010000950.1 coordinate 9,175, forward strand.
GGTCTGCGCTAGAAAACTTTTATTAAAAACATTGCTGGCTTGAAAATTTATCGGCCCTTGCTGTCCCAAGGCCCATGCATTTTTCTACAAGTTTATCTTTATTGCAGGTGGGTGCTCCACTGTGTGTACATAACATATCTTTCTTATCCGTTCATATAGGATGGTCAGTGAAATAAGTCAGACACATAAGCTGAAATACTGCATGGTTTCTCTTGCAAGAGAAATCCAAATTATCAATAAAGAGGGAGATAGAAGATGGATAATAAGAAGCAGGGAGATAGACTTTTCTCCAATGGGAAGGAGAGGAAGAGATGGAGGGAGGGGAGGAAGGGGAGAAAAAAGGGTGAAGAAAGGAACCATGCTGTACTTGTGTAGCATCCCTACCCAAGGAATGTAATCATTAGACACTGTAAATAAAGACTAATGATAAAAAGAAAGTTATAGTACCATTCATTGACCTGAGCTCACTTCTTTGATCATTCAATTCTTCCTCCTCTGGGAAGTCTGCCCTCTTTTTAAGGTCACATTTTGATCTCACTGAATCCTGTACTGAAATAGATCGTGTTATGTTTGCTTTCCATATTTCTTAGCTTCACATTTAGGGTATTTACTGTATCATTCCTTTCATAGTTATTAGGTCAACCAGGCACATAATATATCTCAGCATTTTCCGAGCTGCAGCTTTACATGACTATATTATGTATTGACCTCCTCTTACTCCATGTGAGCTTATGGTACCTAGGGTGCTAGCCTGGTAGGGGCTTGCATTGTCCTTCCATCTGTATACTGCTTGGGCTGTGCACATAGCATATGCTAAATAAGTTCCATTAAGTGAAAGAGATGAATATATTCCAATGGAATGGGAAAATTTGCTCCAACACAATCACTACCTGCATAAGAATCTCCTATCTAGTCTGTCATCTCCGTCCAAATTACATACTCAGCCTTATCTCTTCCCTCTAATTACACCCCTTTTGACCTGTAAATGATGGGAATACCTTGCTGACCTTTGCTGAACTGGTTTTAAGTTTCTTGCCTGTTTGCAAATCTGATGCATTTAGAGATTTTTCACCTGCAGATCTTGGAAGGCTGGGTCAAGGTCTAATACTCTCTGAATTATAATGTATGTAGCACAGTATTAAGCCTAACTGGGTCCATAAGAATTGGTTTATGATTATATGGTTATTTGTTATTTATATGATGTGGTTATATAGTGCGGATCGGAACAATTACATAAAATGGAAGTATATCACATAAAGGAATGCACCCTGAAAACTGCATTAATACAAACCTCATGTAAAAGAATGGAACACAAAGAGCACTACATTAAGGAAAGGAAACTAGGTTTTAGTATTTTGCAAGGAAAAATGTCTTCCTTTGTTCATATTCCCTGGCTATATGCACATCTCCATCATCAATGACCAAAAATAACAACAGATTATATTCAGATATGATTATTTTTTCATGTTCAGAAAAAGTTAGCTGACTCTTAAACTTCATTCCTGAAACTGCCTTCCTCTTCAGGTTGAAATGACCTGTGTGTTTTTATTAAGGTTTTTAAAATAACTTCAAAATAATAAATAGCATTTCTTTGAGATTGACTTAATCTTTCTTTTTATTCTCATGGCGAGAAGACTCCTGGTTTGCTCTCCTCATGGCTTTTCTCCTACCGGGGCTCTGCTCAGTGATCCACTGGGAGTTGTAGAAAGGCAAGGTGCTGAGGAGAGTGCTGAGTGCCTCCTCTCTCATTACTCCTGAAGGCAAAACTTAGGGAAAGCAAAAAATAAGATTAAATTAGTAAGGAGTTAAACTACAACTAACTAAAGATGTACTATATTTGTCTGAATATCAAGATAGGTGAGAAACTCCAGTGATTTAAGCACTTGAAAGAAAGTCTTAATATTCCCCACTTAAGAGAGTTGAATTTTCTTGACTCTTTGAAGTGTTAACAATTATCTACCGCTCCTAACCAGAGGAAGCCATTTAAACAGAAGCTGGAGAATTCTTAACTCTGGTACTACCTCTGAATAATGAATAGAAAATTATTGCTGAAGTAACTTTGCTATAGAATTTGCTCAACATAGTTTTTAAATAAATTAATTCCTGTATAAACATAAAGCAAAGCTTGATCAATACCTAAGTAAAACATAGCTCACATCTGAGTGAAACTAGTGAGATTTCCAGTGGCCGAGACAGTGGTTTGCAGAAAGGTGATGCTTAAAATGTTTTTTGAAGATACGCTCACCTGTGACTCAACTAAGAACATATCGCTTTTATACTCTACCTGCATTGATATTAATTAGACAAAGTCTAGGGCGTAGTCTGGGTATAAGTGCAACAGTTAATCTGAATTTGTTCCCAAACCACAATGGACTGCATAAAGATACTAGCATTTTTAGATTCAAAGTTTATGGTGTGGGTAACAAGGATTCATACAGAATTAGTTGTTTAGGTATGATTTGTGATTAGTAGTCCAGAGTCAATTAAGAATAGCAGGGGCTGAGCATGCATGTGGGCAACACAGGACACTTCTGTCTAAGAATGCGCCTTCTCAGTTGACGAGGTTGGTTTTCCAATTTAATGAGTTGAACTGGGAGAAAACTAAGCAGAGTTCTGAGGGAGGGAAGTAAGTCTGTTATCAGTGAAATGATAATAACAAGGGAAGCAGAGCAGTGAGAACAGAATTGAACATTTCCTTGTTTTACACATCATGTCTCACATCAGCTGGTCCTTATAGTCTTGCGCTAAAGAACGTTAGGTGCAAAATTTGGTGAAGAGAAAACCAGGTCATAGATTGTGCAAAGCTACAGAGCTGGTACATGGCAGAGCTGGGGGTCTTAAGCCAGGGTGCCTGGCTCCAGAACATTTTCCTTACAAATTTCTGAGTCATAGAGTATGTTCCAATAAGAATCACTTCATTTCCAAATAATCTAATGTTCATTTTATTTCCAGTAATGTTCTTTGGAAACTAAAGAAGAATGCTAAAAAGCCAGTAGGAGCCAAAGGCTCTGTGTCTAGCTTGTTCTTCTATCTTGTTTCCTTTAACTGCTGTCTTCTGCTGTCAAGTGCCTACATAACCCAGCATTACTATATCACAATGAGTACATTTCTTAATTCAAATCCGCAGTAGATATCATCTCAGTGGACTCAGCACATTATTCATCTATTGCTCATTGGACAATACACTTTTAGTTCACATTGTCCAATCCTGATCTATAAATTGAGAAGGTAAGAGATTTGGAGATTAGCATAGAATAGCCATGTGAGGGTTAAAGATAGAGACACATCAGATGTCATGAGCCCCTGCTAAGGCCATAGTCCATTGGCTTTCTTAAGCATCCTCAGACAGCACTCAGCTCCTGGATGCCTTGGTTTCCTGTAGATCAGGGGCCACTCTATCTGCCAGATAAAGAACCAAAGAAAGAACTACCTAGTTTCCCTGTTCTAATCTTACTCCTCTATGTATGGTAGGAGCGTATTAAATGTTAGGCCAACCAGAACTATGATAATCTTTATTTAGTTAATCTTGCCAAGAAAGAGGAATAGTCCCATTATGTAGTTCTTTACATTTAATTAAGGGAGCTCTGCTTACAAAGTGAATAAAAGCTGAAAATCTCTCAGTGAATCAAGGCATTTCTTGCTGGGATTGCACCCTGGGATTCTAGAGAATCCAGTATGGTAGTAGGATCCCTTCCTTTCCCTCTGTGTCTGGCTCCTGGCTAGTGGAGGGACTCTGCTGATATTCTTGCTAGCAGTACTCACAGTTGCTGGGCAGAACCTCCCTTCTGGAGCTCTCACCTCTTTTCCTTTTGCTCTGTCCCTTGTGGAAAACTTTTTTATTCATAAGTGTTTCTCTATCATTCCAGAACCAGCTTCTCCTCAGCAGTGTCTGCCTACTTTCCATCGTGGAAAAGTACATCCTATGTGGCTAAGATTGCCCCAAATACAATATCACTGTGCTATGCTTAAGAGAATTCACCTTCACGTCTTCCCCATTATGGTACTCGTTGTCAGAAAACTTTGATGACGTTATATCCTTAATATTCTTCATACACAATCAAGATGACCATGTAAATTCTTTGTCACCTTTGGTTAGATTTTTTAAGTTGTCTTTTGACTTGGTTAGCTTGGGCTATGAAGAATGAAAAGTTTTTCATTTCCTCAGTGTGTAGGTTAAAGCCGAATCCTAGCTTCTTGCTGCTGTCCCCTCAGGCTTGTGAAGATTCTTATTTTTAAAAGAAAAGGCTAACTCTTGACATAGCAAGATTAGAACTAAGATCCCAGGAAGCATGTTTGGCTGTACATGGTCCTTCTAATTCTAAAGCAAAGCAAATCAATGTAAGGAGACAGCTTGGTCTTTGTTTTATTTTCTCTAGGGACTTATGTTGTCAGTGGCAGAAACCCATGAACCACGAAGATAAAATAATGCTAACCAGAGTGCGAAGTAAAAAAAAACAAAGATGGCTCCACAATTAGTACCATTATATATGCTAGTACTAAATCACAGCAGATGTGTCTGTGGGCACAAAGCATTCCATGCAATGCATTGGAAACCGGAGACCCCTGACACCACGGCCATTGCGGTCATCTTGGGTTTGGAGGATGATGGCTGAGTCTATTGGACTGTTGAAGCAGAATGGTGCAGAGCGTGTTCCAGTCTACCTGTGTCATCCGAAGTGGGTTGTGCCCTGTGCTGAGTTAACAGGGCAATGTGCACTGTAAAATCCGGTTCTGTAAAGACATGCACTAGCCATGAGTCATTAGCAAGCATGCGGAGCTAATTGGCAAAATACTCGTAAAATATTTTGAAGGTGGGTTAATTATAATTCATTACACTGTAAACTGTCCCCAGGCTATTGTTAAAAAATGCAGGAGTTTCAGGGCCCATTATTTTATGATTCATTTTGCCATGTTGTGAAAAACAGACTCTAAATCAAACTACATTTATTATAGGTCAGACCACAAAATCTTTATTGGTTTTTCCAACATTCCACTCTTGTTATATGAATTCATATGGACTGCACATTTCTGTCAATTGGCAAGAAAGCATGAAATAAAATTTATGATATTTTCTTACCTTATCCTCAGTGCAGCCTTAAAAATCACAAGATCTAATTGCTTCCCCTACTTCCCCAAGTTCAGGAGAAAAATAAGTATTTCACAATCAACCCTAAAGTTCTGATGATTGAAAGCAACTAAAGGGTAATGAAGTCTGTCTCCTAAAGGAATCGTTTTAAATAACCTAATAAGTGGCATCCAGTTGAAATATATTAAATACCTCCTAGAAAAATGATTAGAATGTTCTTAACATTTGAGGGATAATTTGAAATTTAATGGCTTCCAAAGCATTAATCTTGTTCTTTTTGCCACCTTTGAAGACATTAAAAAAAAAATAATAACAAAAGCCAACAAAACAAAACACCCAGGATTTTTTTCACTTAAAACAAACAAAACAGATACAATTGTATATCTCCTGTTATTGTTATGGACAGACTTGGTCAGAATCATGTAAAGTTTCATAAGTAGTCCTTCTGTACCATCATATGCTCATGAATGCTTTCAATTATGCAATTTTCACTCTGTGACCCAAACTACCTTGCCATAGTCAGCATGGTACACTTGTTACTGGTGATGAGCAAAGGAACAAAATGCGAGGCTCTCTTGCAGCCCCGAAGAGTTCGGCAGTTCATTTGAACCTTATCTGAACTATGAAAGGGTTTGACTTTGCAGAAACCCATGTCTGGGGAAGGGGTGGGAACATGTGGTTCAGAAAAGGCTTCTGGGTGGAGTGGAAGGTGTGTTGTTGGAAATTGTGCAAGAACTAGTTTCCTTGTGAGTGATCCTGTGCTTCCTGATTCCGGCTGGGCCAGAAATACCACAAAAGTCTTTCCTGAAACTTCCAAGCTTTGTGGAAGATGTTTTTCAAGAAGCTTGCCACTATTGCATGCCTGGGATTGGGTCAGGCCTAGAGACAGTATGCACAAGGAAAAACAGTAAAGTAGAAAGTTACTTGGATGCTTGAAAGCTGTCCAAAGAGCTTCACCCCCTGGCAATGTAAAACTCAAATGGTTGGGCTAGAGACAATGATCTTGACAACCCTGCTCCTTCTAATGCTGCTCATTTACTTTACAGGGGAGGTTGGGGTGTCCAAAGAAGATAGATGACTAAGCCTTTGCAGATGAGGATCAGAGCAAGGACTAGAAAGCTGCTGTGGGGAGATGGACAGAGAGGAGGCAGGATGAGTCAGGAAGATTCCCAGAGGCCTGAATCGTGTCACTCTGCCAGGCTGGTGCTGTGCCTTTGGACAAGGTTCTTCTGATCCTCCATGGAACATCTCAACTACATTTCTGTGGGACGAAGCTACTAAAAAGGGGTGTTTTAGAAGCTAGACCTGGATGGCTACAAAAAAGACTCAAATTGGAAGAGAATAATTAGCCCCTTGGCCAGGGAATAAGGGGTGAATAGAAGAGAAGCCCGGGAACTGACCATTTACTTTACCTGATAGAGGCTGAAAACTACTTTTTAAAAAGCAGGGGAAGAAAGTAAAGTAGTTTGATGCAGTTTTTAATGAAGTCATAATACTCTAACTTTTGCCACAAAAGCAGCCATCTAAGGAAACAAGCATGAAAGGGAGAAACAACACAAGAAAGAGATATGACAATAAATTAATCCACTAAATTGATTGGTAAGAGATAGGGGTAAAGCTCCACTGTACACCACTACTTCCCTAGCCAAAGTGATCCTCAGTTATGTCTCCTGAGAGTGAGCTTTTGCTGAGTTTTCTGTGGCAAACGTTGCACAAAAATTTGCTAAGTACAGAGAGAGCATACAAATTCAGGCTTTTTGATGGGCTGCCGATTGGCACCACACAGAACTATGCCCTTTGTAGGGCAAGTGATTGACTCTTCTACAGGCAATGATGCTTCAGCTTGGATCGTGGTCAGAGGTTAAGCCAGACCCACTCGCCTTCTTTATTCTGCTCAGGAAGACTGACTCCGTAGAGGAACCTGACTGTAGCAGAGGAGCTGGGAAGGCAGCAGAATCCATATCAAAGAGTACAGATACCCAGGACAACTTTGAGAAGAATGTCCCCAGCCAGGAAGATAGAAGTAGCAGGAAGGCATGAGAATGAGACATGGATACCAGTCAATAGAAATCTGAAGGTCAAGTAGCAGTCTGTGCTGCCCCTGGGGTCTGGCCAACGAGCCTTGCCCTATTGATTTAGTAACAGTGTAACGGGCATGCGGGAGGTGGAGCCAAGAGTAGTGAGATTCTTCTCTCTTCCAGGTGTGAAAACATCACATCATGTGCTGGCTTCCTCCCCGGTGGAGAGTAAGCTGAACAGAGCAAGAGACCTGCTGACATCCTAGCCAAGCGCGGAGAGCATCCGGCTCTCCACTTGTCCAGCCAAGCAGAGCACAGCTGGCGATGGGCACCTGCCTAACACTGCCTCGCCCTGCACTGCTCAGGGGTGTGTCTGGTTAGAGGATGAGAGCCTACCCCACAGCCTTTCTGCCCACACAGAAAATTAGCTGCCAGCATCCCCTAAATTTACTTTCTACCAAATATTTTCCATTTAAGTGAGTTTATTTCTCTGTCTCTCTCTTGCTTGCAAAAGACAAAAAGCCCTCAAAGTGAAAATGATGAGGCCCCTATGTTTTCCTACAAGGAGCCTTATTAAACACGTCTAGTTTTGCTTTAGAGAAGATGGGAGGCACATGCTCTTGATTGCTCACACGAAGGAAGACAAGAAGGTGGATACTTGCCTGTCATTTTATTCCCGAGAAACTCGAAGTCTGCTTAGGAAGTCAACAAGTTAGTGAACACTGGTTTGTGTTGGTCTTTGGTGTACTAGGTGCAAGATGAGCCCACCAGAGAGGGCACCCAAAAGCCAGCCTCAAGGCTCCATCGTGAACTGAAATGACAAGACCCCTTGGCGGCCTCTGCCTACCTGACACACCCTCTTGCTTAGGCATGTGCAAAGGCTCTAGAATCCAAAACCCTGAACTCAAGACAGAACCTGTGGAGAACTTGCCTGGGCCTTCAGCAAGCATTTTTCCTTTCCAGGGCTTCACTGGCCCATTTATGAAATGAGCAGCTTAGATACTAATTCTAAAACATTGATCTACGTAGATTGGCCCCTACTTCCTTTACGAACCACTTGGCCCTCACCTGAACCAAGTCTACCTGTTTCAAGTTACTTTCTTTTTTCACACAGGAAAAAAAAAAAAAAACAAAAAACCAAAAACAAAAAACAGCATTGCAAGGAGCCCAGGGAATAAGTCTTGTTCTCACAAGAGCCTGTGGGATGACAGCGGATGTATGGCTGGCACATTCCTTTGCCTTAACCACAAAGAGGCTGCGTATAGTTGCTGTTGCTGTTAATTGCAAACTTTTCTAACAATCTGTCCTTTGGAAGTGATTGCCCCTCTCTCAGGATCAGATCACAGTCCAGCCTGTTCTCAGAGAAAATTAAACGAAGAACGCTGAGCTGGAATCTATGATTAGGATGCCTGGCTTAGTCAAGATGACCACGTGCTTTCCCAGCTGGGTCAGTCATGGCCCCGGATATCCAATGCAGTGTAGCACATGACTCACCCTGGCTCCACAGCCACCTTAATGCCGGATTTAGAGCTGGATTTAGGGCTCACTGTTGAAGGTAAAACGAAAGGCTCAGAAAGGGGCTGGGGAGGGCTTGAGGACTGGAGGGAATTTCCATCCAGGATTTTCAGAAGCAGAAATCCATTCTACCTTTGTCCATGACTGTGGTTTGCTAGGATCAAGATCAAAGGCATCACCGTGGGCAGAGCCATGACAAATGCGAGGCTCGGTCTGGTGAAACCTAGCATTAGCCCCTCTCTTAGGCTGCCGTCTAGACTGCAAGGGGGTGCTCATGCCAGACCCAGCTGAGTGTGTGTTCAGGGTGCTCCTTGGGGACTGGGCAGAGAGGGCTGAAGCCCATTGTGATCCCTACAGGGAAATGTTCGGTTAGGGGCAGCTATGCACCATGTGGCTATAGCTCTGATGCCTTTGTGGGAAAATGAGGGTCATAGAATAATCATGCAGCCAAGGGTTGACAGAGATGAAGTGTTCATTTTTTGGCAAAATCCAGCTGCTTCAACTGGAGCCTCCTCCACTAGTTATCTCCTGGATAACTTTTGAAGGTAGCTTCCAAATCTCATGGAAACAGCATTAGACACTTTTTGAGGATGAGTACAGAGTAGTTCATGGGGCATTTACATCAGCTTTGTAGGGTGGGGAAGGGGGAAGGGACTGTTTTCAGGATATTTAAAAAGTGAAAGTTAAGAGAACTACGACTCAGAAGACTACAATCCTGCTTTTGGCAATAGGCTTTGTCCACTCAAGGCAAAACTCTATTTCTCTTTTCTAATAACTTGTCTTTGCATTGGCAGTGGTGGAGGTACTAACCCACCGAATGGTTATACCCATTATGATGTGATCATCAAAGAGAATGCTTGGTAGGTAACCTTACAAATGATTGTTATATCAATGATGCACAGAGGATCATGATAAAGTGTTGAACAGAATGTCAGATATAAGGTTAGATACTGAACTTACCATTTTGCAAAACAATGTATCAGGAAAGAATAAAAGTGAGTAATGAAAATTAGAGCTAAAGATACAGTAGGTTAAATTTTATTTATTTATTTATTTATTTATTTTTCTTTTTTAATGTGTTGGGCTGTTACAGGGTCTTTCTATGCACCTTGGACTTCTGGTGATCCTTTTGTTTTGAGCCTCCTCAGAGGTGGATTACAGGCACATGCCACCACACCTGGACTTGGTGGCCAGCACAGCACTCTTAGAGGTAGGGCCAGCATAGCATGTGGTGCTAGGGCTCAAGCCCTATCCTTGTATTGTCCTAAGCAGGTACTTAGTCTGCTCAGCTATTTGCCAGCCCCATGAAAAATTTAAATACATTTTGCATGATTGCTTATATCATTTCATAGACCTAAGGATGAATGACTCTATGAATTAAAAAGACAACTTCTCAATCCCCAATTCCACCAATGCATTTGCCACTTGCTAAAATGTTTAATAGGTTATCAACGCAGAGCTTCAGTTTCCTTAATTGTACAAAGACTACAAAGACCTGCTGAGTATTAAGAACTTATTTGGTGTCAGATAATTACTCTGGGCATATTCACTTGTGCTAACACATGCAATCCTCATTATAATTTAGAAAATGGGATTTATTTTTGCCCTTATTTTATAGATCAGAAAACTGAGGCAGAGAAATATTGAATTAGGTAGCACAGCCTTGGGGGAAGGGGTGGGACTTAAGTGTATCCCAAAGCATGGTTCATGACCAAAAAGCTAGAGGAGGTGAAGAGAAGTCATAAATCTGAAACTTCTTTCTTCAGAAAACTCTTATTGCAGAACTGGCCTGTCACCGCCATAGGTCTTGTTCTTCCTTAGATTTATTAATTTCCAAGACTCACAGTGTATCTATCAAGTGACAAAACTCAACACAAAAACACTGGATGTCAACAACAGGAATGTCAATACCTTCTTTGGTTGTGAACTTCACTGAGTGTAGTCAGCTGAGGCAGGTGATCATAGAGAGAGAGGAATTCTGGGAAAACTTATGGCTAAATTGAAAAGCACATGTCCATAGTGGAAGAAAAGTTATTCTGAGAACAGCTTGATATTATTTAATATCCATCATGGCTTTTATAAACACCTAGGGTTGCAAGGAAACTCAAGTTGACCTTTCCTAGAATAATCTTTTGTCTTTCCTTCCATGGCCAGGATGGTGAGGACAGGGAGGTATCACTGTACCTGGAACTCTGAACCCACATAGTTTGGATTCCTTTTGTGGGAGCTATTTGCAGCCCACAGATATTTGAGAGCCAGCTCCTTGCAGTGGATACTGCTTGCTTCCTGCTTCGAAGCTGCATGTTGCCAAAGTAACTCCTATTACCAAAATTAAGTTCAAATGGAATCTTAGAAACCAAAGGCTTAGGAGCAGACTTGGATGACTGGCTCTTTCTCACACCTGGCTTGCTGAATGGCACCAAAAAAAGCACCACTACCCATCGTGCCTCTCGATGTTTGTGTTTTGCACAGGATCCACTCCGAGCTAACCCTGTGACGTGCTGCTCCCCTCCTGCCCTCTGGAAATAAAGTAGATTTTGTCAATTCCACACTGGGAGTCTTTCCATGGAAAATCCTAAGGTTAAGTGAAGTTGTTCTTGGTCAAGTAGAAAAAAAAATTATCAGCCATTTAAAAATAGTCATTCTAGGTTACATCTCTTCTTTAAAAGAGAGCTGGAAATTCAACCACAGAGTGTTGAGTGGAAACTATTGCTCACCAGAGTGCCCCTCGGTGTGTGATCCCATAAGGTCTGCCTCCAGTGCGTCACTACACTCTCATTAGCTGAATTCAAGCTAAAAAATAAGAGCATCAGTGCTCAACAATGTAATAGACATGCTGGAATGCCATCTGGAAAGAAGGGAAGAGGAAACCTGCCTGAAGTCACAAGAGGAAGCCATGCCTACTAGAAGTCATGTCCCACAGACACAATCCTATAAAGCATCTTAATTATTTGAAAACTCCTCTTTCTTCTCGCTCTTCAGATTCCCTCCCTCCGATTAGACTGAACCTCCATGAATTTTATGATCCAGTTCATTTTCTATCTAAATGACTAAAGCAAGAGCTGGCGTCCTCTCAGACCATCTTGGTAAGTGTTCATTTATTCACCATAATGTAAGGCTTCCTCTGCCAGGAGTCAGAGTCCTCTTCCTCCTTCAGAGTGTTCAGAATGCAGAACCTCCGTGCCAGCCCGGGGCAAGGGAAAGGCGGGAAGGACAGGACAGCAGGGGTATAATTGCTTGCAGGTCTGGAAATCATTTTTTTGTGGAAGACTGTCACATTTGGAGAAGGTATTATTCTTTAGGGAAGGTGATCCTGGATGCGAAAGGAGGAGGTTGTGGTTTGGGAGCACCGCTACCTTCAGAAATAGAAAAAAGGCTTAAAAAAATCTCACGAAAATTAGGAGCACCTTCAGGAGCAGACTTATAAAAAACAAATTATTTTTAATTTGTTGGGAAGAAGGCCAGTGAACTATTTTTCTTGTTTGAGTTCTTCCTTTGTTTTCTTTTCTTTATCATGAATTTTAACAAAATAAACGAACATTCAGGTAAAGCCCTGGTAAATGAGTACATTTTTTAATGAAATGAATGAATAATAAATCACAGGTCAGTGTTTCTCAAATCTAGCTCCTTTTCAGAGTTCAGTGAAAGCCTTTTTTATAATTCAGATGCCATGACCACTTCGTTAGAATTTCTGGTCCTTTGGGCTACAGATGGCACCCAGGATCTGAAGCTCTGCCTGGTGCACAGCCGATTCCAGTGATACCCAGCCTGTGGCACAGCCGATAGCTAGACACATGCTCTGCCTTTTCTCCTTATTGCAATGATTAGCTCCATGCTAAATTTATTTTTCAGAAAGGCACTAATCTCACCTTGATCTGACTAGCTGGCTATCCTTCCAAACTGGGAATTGTAAATGAAGCATGTAACATGAGTTTACCTTAGAAACTTTCCATTAAAATTATCAGAAGCTCCTTCATCCCACTGTATCTCAGATTGCCCAATGGCAGCCAAACCAACAGTCCATTACTTGGCTGGTGTGCTCATGTTTCATTAGAAAAGAGAATGCTTCTGAAATTAGTGTATTTTATACGTGCCTCAACTCATCTCCCTTTTCTACCTTCATCACATACACTTATTAAAAGTGTTTATTGAGTATCTCCTGTTTGCTGGGCACCCTCAGGACACTGAAAACAGAGTGCATGCGTGCCTGTGTGCGTGTGTGCCTGCGTGTGGGAACAAGTGATGAGATTGGAGGTGTAGACCTATGGTGAAGTCTCTCAAATGTCTTGCTGAAGCTCTGGATTTGAGACGAAAGCAATGAGAACACCATCCAAGTAGTAAGCCTGAGATAGATATCAATAAAACAATTTTTCAAACATTTAAGAAAAGGTTCTTCATTGTTTTGGATGAAATCGCACAACCTGAAACTTGCTGTAGTGGAGGAAGCCATAAAGAAAGAATGAAATCATAACCAGGAGATCTGAAGAGAAGGCATCCAGATAAAAACCACAGCAGAAGTGGCTGCCAAGGATTCCTGATGCACCAGTGTGTTGGTGCATAAAGGGGGACATGAGAATGTTTCTTGAACATTAATCTTTGACCATCTAGACCACCTAGACCTCAATGAAATAAGTGTCTGATTTTTAGCTCATTTTATCCTGATAACCAAAGAAAATGCTGACAGGAACCTAATATGAGGACCTGGATCCAATCATGTAAGCAACTAACTTTTTTTTCAACTTTTTATCAAGGCTGAAAAATCTTCTAAGCGCACATGAAAGAAACTACAGGGCCAAGATTACTTTGAACTTACTGCACATGATTCCTTTCATATAAGATATTCTTGACAAACATTAATTAAGTCTCCCAGATCCTCTTTGAAGTAATGTAGGAAGTATGTACAGGTGGGTAAACTGAGGCCCCAGGAACTGGAAGGAGAGCCTGAGGATATACAAAGGCAGGTGCAGTATTTGAAAAGACCCTCTGAGGAGGCCCCTGTTTCTCTGATGAGGCCAGCAGTAGGTACTCATTTCCAGGTGGAGTTCTTCCAGCAAGGTCTCTGAACAAGGCAGATGAGGTACTTCAATATAATCTCCAACCTAGAGTATGGCCCTGTACACAAAAGCCCTGAGCCTCAGCCAGGCATGGAGGCATATGCCTGTAATTCCAGCCTTTGGGTGGCTGAGTCAGGAGGACTGCTGCAAGTTTGAAGCCAGCTTGGGCTACAAAGTGAGTTAAAAGCCAGCCTTGACCGTATAGTAAGAACCTTTCTCAAAAAGACAAGAAAAAAAAAAAAAAAAAAAAAAAGAAAGAAAAGAAAAGCAAGCAACAAGCAGGATCAGAGCCTCACAGTATATGCTCTGTCTCCATAATCCTGGTTTTATCATTCTTGAAATCTACAGCTCTGTGATATCTTTACTGAAATGTGCTTAGTTCTGATGACTTTTGGGTGATGAGGAGGGGCGGAAGAGAAAGCAATGCTTAATTTCATGGCTAAAGAAAGTATAGAATCTTTGTTGGATTTTTGCTTTCTTTTTTCTTTGCAGATTGTCTTTGGTTGAGTGCACGGGATATTTATGACACAACACAGGTGGTATAAAGAGGAGCTGAGCCACAGTTCAGGCCCACCAGCAAGTTTGGCCAAGCACATGAGGAATTCTGGAGCTAAAACAGCCATACCCTGTTGCTCCAGTATGGTTATTTCTATTCTGATCCATTCCTGGCCCAGAAGGAGCTTGTCCTTAGGAAACTGATGGCTGCAGTGTATGTTAACTACCACACTTCCCATTTGCTGAACCAGAGATACCCAGAAAGATGGACCTTGATCAGTAGCATGTGCTGTCTACTTCTTTAGTTATACTCAGCAAGTCATTGAGGAGGAATTCAGTAAGTATTCAGCACTTGTGCTGGTAGACATTATGCTGGATTCTATAATGATATAAGGTAGGCAAAGTTTTTATATTTGAGGAAGTTAGTCTGGTTCATTGACACAAAATAGATGAACAGAATTAAAATCAGTCAAGAAACAGTTAAATGCTTCAAGCAATAAAAGAATCAGATAAGAAATACAAACTAAGTAAATGTATGTATACTTGCTGTTGAAGGGAATAAAAGATAGAACACTTTTATCCTCCTGCAGGGGAATAAAATATTTTCATAATCTAACAAGATATGTAAACCATTAGTAATTCAGGAGTATAGAAATTTAAGAAGCATTTTTCAAACATACAGAAAATAATTAAATATTTACTTCCACAGAACAATCAGCTTTCTTTCCAGTAAGAAGAAATGAAGTAATAAAACATAGTTTCTCAGGGAAAATAATGTACTTTTAGACAGGATGACCTGTAGAGAGAGCCCTTTTCTTTTTTTTGTTTGAGTCCAGGAAGTTCATATTTGTAATCCCATGGATAGTTTATTGGAATCCCAGCAAGTTAATTCCATTTCAGGGAGACCTATGATGAGAATAAAAGCACTAAGGCATATTTGTAGTTATGGGGAGCCAAGGGGTCTTAAGCCCAGCTGTGATGATGACTATCCTAAGCAAAGGTCTCCACCCAAAGCCTAACGCAGGTTTTATGCATTCCTGAAGAAGGAGTGGCATGAGGATGAGAGACTGTGAGAATGGCAGGAGGTAGGTGAGTACTGTGTGCTGGACTTGGTAGGAGGCCTGCGTTCACCTCTGCAATACGCAGAGAGGAATCTACATTACAGAACTCGGATAGTATCTAACGCTTTGCGGTTGGTGCTTCAGCTCTGATGTGTAAGCTTTCAGTCCTCAGAAAGTCATAGCCTCTATCTCAAGGCCATCCCAGCGGACAGTATGGAGCACTGGCTCTTCCCCTTGGTCTCAACTTGCCTCACACTAGGAAGCAGCAGGTGAGAGTTCCCGGAAAATACTCCTGAGGACTTCAAAGACTACCACCAATATCTCAGCTAGATCAATATGCATTGCTTAAAGCCAGTGGAAAAGTCCTAGCCATCTGTTTGCATGGAAATAGGATCAGGCTCAACCTGATTCAAAGAGAGTTGCCCAGGGAATCCTCCACAGAGGTGTTAGTGGAGCCATAAATAATAAACATAAACGATACAGCACACCAGTAACATGACTCTGTACTTTTATGGATCTGTTGTATTTTTTCTTATTAGAAGTTTTCTTTTCTTTTCCAGAAACTTTTTAAAAAGAAATCCTTAACTGCAAACATACTCAGTTGCCCTACTGAATGTGATAGATTCTTGAAAGTCCTCTCTTTGTTAAAATTTCTAAGAAATCCGTTCAGAGATGAGTGGAATCTAAGAATTCTGTTCATTAATTTTTTATTTATTCTGCTCATTTTTAGAAAACTTTCTTTGTTGCATTTTTCTTTTTCTCTGTGATTAGTTCTCCAAAATTCTGGCAGTTTGCATAAAAGAGCTGTATCATGAATGCTCTTGAAGTTCATATGATTTATGCATATGACACTCGTGAATCATGTCTCAATGGCTGTGTTGGTGGATTTTTTTATTAAATTCCTGATTTATGTGAAATAGATAAATACACGGATAGTTCAGAACAAGGGTGTCTGTGTTTGGGGGTGAGGAGGGTGGGAACAGAGGGATTTGGATACATGAATAACTCCCTGTTGGTCCTAAAGGGATTTCTACAGGAAGACTCCTGCATTCTGAGATAGTCTTCATTCTCACATGTAGTTAGTTACATGTTATTGATATCATAAGTTTAATTCCCAAGCCATGTTAAGTTGATGCATGTTTCGGATGTCTACCCATAAGGAACAGGAAAATAAAAAGCATGTGCCTTATGTCTTCCACCTTTCTCCATGTTTCATCTGACAAATTGCTGTGGCACTCTGCAGTGTCATATGTACTGTGATTGTACATTGCTGGATGGCTACACATTGGTCCTCAGCATTGAGCACAATCTTCTGTTTAATTGATATTAATAAAATATTTCAAGCTCCCACTCAGCTAAGGAAAGGATCTTTCATTCTTTTCAGAGGTGAACTTGTGTGAGAAAGTGTCCATGTGTGTATTTCTTAGAACCAAACCAATAAGTCCTAGTTCACTCCTTATTATAATCAAGGGAACAACCGTTCTAATAAAATTGTGTTCAATAGTTCCTCTATAAACCCCTTCCCTCATCTTACCTCCAGCTTGTATAATATAAAATGTACTATACTTTGGAGACATTTTTAATAAAACTTTTTCACATGGCTCTACATGGCAACACAATTCATTTATGATTTCCTACTAGCCCACTTTTATAGAAGCTTTAGTCTTTTGTGTCTCTTGGGGAAAAAAATGTCACCTCCCCAACACCATGAATTTCTATTGGTTTAATCTCTTATTTCTTAATGTGTCCAATATAAGAACAAAATCAGGGAAGACAGAGAATGTCCCTTAGTTATACTGCTGTAACGTACAGGCTGATATTTTATAGGAATATCAGGATTGCCCTGGTACACTTTTACTATAGGGTCCTGTGATAATTCTATTATTTATGAAAGCAGAAAAATAAAAGGAGCTACTTCACTGTTATTTTTTATTGAAATAGCTGCAATGTTATTCTGTGTTATGATCAGGGTCACAGTGATGTTACTCCCCCAAAGTATGCTACTAAAATGATTTCTGAATTTGAAGAACTTCACAACAACCAGGGCTTACATGAAATCTAAGAGCACAGGAGAAAGTGTCTGGGTAGGGAAAGGTGGCTTTCAGAAGCTGGCCCAACTGCTAATGTCTTTGTGTTTACCCTTTTTATTCTTTTATGACATAGCAGTGCAAGAGAGGAGAAATGTGTCCCCAGACAAGCTTCTTAAAAGAGCTTCCATCTCTTCTGAGGCTCATCTCTTAACGGGTCCAGATGTGTGTACAGCTACTACTCATAGCCTTGTTTCGTGTGTTTCAGTCCTGATCTTCACTCCTGCCTCCTCCACTAAGGGCCCCTTGTAAGTGAGAGTGAGCAAAACAGAAAGCTGAGCTGAAATTCTGTGCATACTGAGTTCCCGCCCCCACCTGTGCCACTGGAAATACCAGCTCCTCCTACATGATTGCCTACCTGGCTTCTACTGCTAGGTGTGAGATGACAGAGCTGGTCCCTCATTTAAATGTTATCAAGAATTTCAAAGGTGGTGAGTGTCGAGCCTTAAGCCAAGCTTGGGGTCTTTCTAACTGTGGCAGTATAGGCTGCGTGATCCTGAAGTGGCCCTGCTCTCAGGCCCTCCTCTAGAAATGCAGGAAAGGCTAAGTTGGAAAATAGGAATTCTGGCTAAAAGTCTGTTAAGGAACAGTGTGCACCATCTAGTACAAAGGACTGGTATAATCTGTATGTGTTCCAGATTCTTGCTTTCTAAAGTCATAGTTTGAAGTAGATCTCCAAGAAAATTGAATTTAATATTCCCAAAAAACAAAACAAAAACTTTCAGAAGTAATCATTGTGCGTCAAGGTGGCTTGATGGAAAACTTGGGGCAGGAAGAGGTTCTTAGCATACCTGATCAGTAACATTTCCTCAAGTACTGGTTAACAGTGTAGAAGATGGCAGCATATTGAGGAAGAGTATGACAATTTGGAAAACTGAAATGAAGCAGATCTAGGATGAATGGAAGCTCACTGCTCCACTGGCTGTGTGATTGTGAGTAGATCATTCACTTTAGTCAAGTTGCCACTCGTTGTGATCAGCAACATACTTTATTTTTTAAATAAATAAATAATTTGGTATAGGGTGTTACTACTCAGTTCAGACTTGTAGTGATCTGCCTGTCTCAGCCTCCCTAGCCTTGGGATCATAGGTGTGTACCACCATGCCTGTTTCAGTGGCCAGCACTACATGCCTGGGGTTCCGAAATCAGCATGGCATATGGTATCAGAGTTCAAACCCAGGTCTTGGAGCTTGCCATACAGATTCTTAAACCGTTGAGCTATTACCTCAAGCCCAGTAGTGGTACTTGAATCAGAGGACTACTGTGACGTAATCCAATATTACATGAATAGCACTTCTCTGGATGCATAAAAAGTTCAATGGACATGAAGGGAGAACAGACAGAAGGACGATTAGGAAAAGGATGAAGAAGAGGAGTGCGATGGTGAAAGTCATCACTGTTAGAAAGGTAGGAGCTAAACTGGGACTCATCTGTTTTGGAAGCTCCTTACCTCTACCACCCGGGAAAACTTGGAGGAGCAACTTGCCCTGTCAGTGCCTGTGTCGGTGACCTGTCATCAAGTCATAGGCCACCTACAGAGTGGGTGATTTAAAAACATCTGTGATGCATTCTTTCAGTGTGACCATGCAAGACTCAGTTGGGGCTGATGGGCAGTTGGGACTGCGACTGAAGATCTATCCAGACCAGATCACGGGAGCCTAGCTTTGGTGGCTGGGGCCGAGCCTGTTTCCCAGTGTTCTCTCTGTTAGATTAGCAGTCTTGTTGGAGCACATTTTCACATCATTGGTGAATGGACAATAGGAAGATGTCCAGGGGAAATGCATTTCTCATTTCCCTAACGTAGGGTTCTGAACATCCCAGCAAATCACATGCCTGAGATGAAGACAGCAGGCAGGCACAGAGAAGCACACTCTGCAGCTAGGAGGAAGACTTTGTATGACCTGGACATGAACCCAGAGAAGTTAAAAGCTTGGGCAAACCTCAGTTCCCTTACAAGTAGTAAGAGATTGTTTCAGAGCTGTTGCCACTATAATGACATATGCAAGACTAGATAAGTTTATGAAGAAGGGAGATTATTGAACTCTCAGTTTTGAAGGCCGAGGGGTACAGCACTGGCATCAGCACTGCCCTGATGAAAAACGCATGGGAGAGGATGCTGGGAGCACTGATGTGGAGGGGTGGAGATGTCACTTGCTGAGACAGAAGCCCAAGGAACTAGGAAGAGGCCTGGCTTCTTTTGCAAAGCTCTCTGGAGAAGCAAAGAGGGTTCCACAAGAACTAACAATTCCCTTTGTGTTCTTGTCCCCTTTGACCCCAGGAACACCCCTAGCTATACCTCTTGGGAGTCACCACCTCCTTCTAGTATCACCACTCTGGGGCCTTCGCTTCCCACACATGAGCCCCACATGTGGAAACCAACCACATCCAGATCCAGCAGGGCTTGAAAAGTGACCTCCCTCCCAGACTTGTTCTCAGGATGAAATGAGATGATCCACAGAAGGCACTTAGCTCAGTGTGCAGGCGTGACTCTCACTTCCAAATGTCAGCTGTGTTTCTAGACGGTGGCTCTGGTCACCAAATGACCATAAAATAACGAAAGATTTTAGACCAGAAGAGCAGGTGTAGGCTGGCGCATTGGCGGGGGGAAGCTGGAAACCAGGGGCCATTAGCCAGGTCTTAGAAGATGGACAGGATTTGGGGGTGGGGAGGAGAGGTTCCTGGAGAAGAATGAAAGTAACAAGAACTAATGGCAAACTAGTGTATAGTGTACTGAAACTTTGAATTGACCACCCTCTGCTCCTATCACCATTCTTTTAAAATCCCAGAGGTGGATCGTCATTCCCAGTCCTGCTGTTTATTTGGAAAGTGAGCAGAGCACGAGTGGATAATAATCTAGCTGTGAAGCTGTGTTCTCTCCTATACACTGGCTCCACTATTTTCCTTCCCCAGGCAGGTGCTGCTTCCCAGGGGCCTGCTTCCATACTGAATAGAGAGGTTGCCTTCCTGACTCCAGGATGCCAGGAGCCCTGAAGTCCTCCTGGAGGGCTCAGTCCCACCTTGTAGCCTCTAGGAACTGCAGTTTTATTTGTGCAGAGCTCAGGAGCCCTGAGGCATTGCCTCTTCTGTTGTTCTCTATGGGTGGTGAGGATCTGAGACTGGGATGCTATGTGCCATTAGAACCGCAGCCTTTCCATCCAGTCTTCCTGCACAGGCTCTGGACAGTCATCCCAGTGCTCCCTCAAGCAGGATGCTTTCTTGCTTGCACCCTGGGCACTGATGAAGTTCCAGAGCCAGTGAGTCTGCTGCGAACACAAGTCAAGCTGTCTAGGCGTGTTAGTACCCCCTCAATAGCCACAGACTGCAGAAAGCCAAGGGGTTTCCTCCCCTCCTCATGAAAATATGTGTCCTTCCAGGGTGTCCTTTGGAAAACAAGTCTTTAGACAAATTAAGCTTAGGATAAAGTCAAGCTTGGAGCTGGTGCTTAGAATTCTTCCAGCTTTCCTGCCATTCTCACGTCTCTCTCAAGATTTATGATTTGCAAGCCAAACGCTGCTTTTATTTTATTTTATTTTTACTTTTTGCTTTTGGCGGCACCAGGATTCAAATTCACGACCTTGTACTTGCCAGGCAGGCACTTGTGCCACCGAGGTATCTCCCTGGCCCCCAAGCACTGCTTTTAGAGTTGATTTCCAACCTCTCAAATCAATTCTGAGGAAGCCGTTGTAGTTCTAACTATCCCTTTGTTTACTGGTGCTATCCCGAGCTGTTGAGCCCTTGCATGCCCCTGAGGCATGCAAGTTTAAGGAGATGGTGGTAAGGACTGGCTGCAGCAATTTCTCAGTGCAGTGCTTGCGGTGGTGTTCTGCTCCAAAGCCCCTTGGTCTAGAGTACCAATTGCCTCAGTTAATAGGACTTCTGCCTCCGGACTCCGCTCCCCTTTGTGCTCTTTGATCCTTGTCTTCAGATGTGGGCCCCTACCCCCTAGGTTAGATCCCCTTCCAGTAGCTGGAAACCGTGCCTGGCAGCCCAGCTTCAGACCCGCCCCTGGGCATTCTTTGCCTGTTGTTCTGGTTCATCCTTTTCCTCGGTTCTTCATCCTTCACCCCTGAGTATGTGCTCAGCCAGGGAACACTCAGCAACAATCCCAGTTTGCTTAACAGACTCACCTAAGACGTTCGCTAAGCATGGGTCTCAGCCCATTTCTCTGGGCTGTATCTCACTGAATTCTCCATTTTTATCCTCAATGGGTCAGGAGATTAAGGTTGACCAGATTAAAAAAAAACTTGTCTAAGATTCCTCTTTTGAAAAGTAGCAAAGAAGTCTATGTTTTTTCAAGTCCCAAACTCTATAATGCTGCCTCACAGTTTTAAAAAAGCACATAATATATAGATCATTTATTGAGAAAAAGAATAAGGCAATAAGATGTGAAATGAGGCACAAAAGAGGAAGTTTGGCACAGTCAGTGACATGAGCTGATCACGTCATGCCATGACATGATCTTTCTGTTGGGCTGTCAGGGATGGTATCTTTGAGCCTGCCCTGTAGCTCAGGTGTATCTGATGGATAAATCAATCTGCAGCCGGGGCTGAAATCAGAATCCAATGAGAGAGCTTTTTCAGTGGCTCTTGGGTCGCAGCTGTGAGAGCAGTTTTTTGGTGTTCACAGCTAGAGACTGCAGCGAGAAAAAATGAGCAGAACCCTGGGAAAGGTGCTGTGCTTGCAGAGCACTACCATTGTAAAGGAAGCCTTTTCATTGCTAAGATTCAGAACCTGGGAAGAGAGTCCTGTTTACTGTACAGGTGGCATTCTATGGAGTACCAGTCGGCAGTACAAGACAAAACCCACGCATGGCATTGGAAGATACAAACACTTGATTATATCACAAGAGCCCAAGAAAAAGAGGGAAAAGTGGAAGTGAGACCAATTAATTTGGGGACAGATTATGAAAACGGGGTTTTAAATATTTGCTTGACTGGCTATGATATGACCCTGGCAGAAAGTTATTCTCAGTTTGTACACAATCTCTGCAACCATCTCTCCATCAAAGTCGAGTAAAGTTAAGCAATGCCCACCAAAACCACGGAAGTGTTCCGCATGCAGGACCACGGTACCCAAATGTTCCTGGACTCGGTCCTTACCACCCATGAGCGAGTAGTTCAGTGGTCTGAGTGCTACGTTTGCAGAGATTTTCTTGGAAATACTCCAGAGCAATCTTCCTGAAGGAGTCAGGCTATCAGTAAGGGAGCACACTGAAGAGGACTTCAAGGGAAGGTTCAAAGCTCATCCAGACCTGAAAGAACTGTTGGACAAGTTGAATTAGCTCTTGCAGACCATTTCCTGATGGTACTGGTGACACTGCGAAGCAGAAAAGCCTCCTGAGAGGATAGACTTAAGCCAGAGGAGAGCCTGACCATTAGACTTTATTTCTGCCTTTTCCTTCAAACAAGAATGTTTCCTCTCCTCTGGCATGGTTGTTAGCAATTCTTAACAGTTGCCTTTGAGATAATCTGGAGTGTCTCTCTCATCTAATAAAAACCTGTGACTACTGAAAAATAATAATAAAAAAAAAAGAATCCAATGAGAGGTTACACACTGGCTCTGCCACCTGGGCAGGAATAGCTGTCACCTTCATATGGGGGTGTCTGAGGATGAATTTGGAGAAACAGCTATTTTTTTTAACATGTGCAACATTAAAAAAAAAAAAAAACAAAACTGACAAAAGGTGACAAAGTTTACAGGGTCTAGCAGTAGCAAGGAGCCACTGCCAGCCCTGGTGGCAGGGACAGCATAGGCAGGGACAGTAGCTTGGGAGGAGTCAGTGAAGCAACATGTGAGGGCTCCCTGGTGGGGTCCTTGGTGCCAAAATGGCCTCAAGTTGCAGGTGGCAGCAAAGAAGCCTGGAGAAGAAACACTCCCGCTCTGGTTCTCATCTCCCTTCTGTATCTCACTGGCCACAGAGGGTAAGCCAGAGAGCACGGGGTCTGCCCATGCACTGCCTACATGCTGCCCCTTGGGGCAGAGAAAGGCTGGTGGTGGATAGGGCATCTTCTGAGGCAGATGGAGATCCTGGCACAGCACTGAAAAGGAGCTAAGAATCAGAATCAGAGGCCAGTGAATCAAGCAGCTCTTGTCTGATACTCAGATGCCAGAATTGGGCAGGGGTAGCAACTGTACTTCCAATAGATTGTGGCCTGAAAGAAGATGAAGGAAACAGCAGTCTCGGCCCAGGCCTGAAGATTGACAATCAGGACCTCTAAGAAGTATGACTGTCCACACGAGGGCCGGCTTCAGCAGCTCTGCTTCTCAAGTCACATATGTCAACACAGAGGGGATAGGAAGGAAGAAGAGGGTTGGGCCATTTCTGAGTTCACATGAAATAAGTCTGGGGGGTCTGCTAAATGGTGGAGAAAAATTTATAGTGGAGGTCAACACGTGGTTCCATTTTTTCTTTCTTTTTAATGTATTTAGTAGAGGGTCTACACAGTATCACTACACAGATCAGACTTGTAGTGGTTCTCCTGTTCTCAGCCTCCCAAGCATTGGGATTACCTGTGCACAGCACCGTAACCAGTCTCAGAGTACACTGTGGGTGGTCCTGTCACAGCATGCCTGGGGATGGAACCGTGGTACCTGCATGGGCCTCAGCAGGCTCTTTAATCTGCTGAGTTATCTGGCCAGCCCTGTATGCTTAGTTCCACTGAGGGAGAGCAATAGATAGGCAAGATGTGATACTCATATTGATGTGATGCTTTTTATAGGTTCCAGCCCCCGTACTAACTGCTGAACTTCTAAGGCGGTTTAACATGCTGAAGCCCCAAACAACATCTTATCTTCCCAATCAATGAGCAGTTCCCCTCTGTTCTCCCCTCAGCCCTGAGTCTGACATCTTATCTTTCCCACGCAAAAAGAAAAACCCTAGTCAGCTCTTTATGAGTCACTGAGCCCCCTCAAATCCCACCTTTAGTAAAAGTCCATATAGCCCTAGCTCCCTTTGTCTCAGGTCAGAAGATTTCTGCCATTTTCCTGCAGTCCTCTCTGTGTCCTCAGTGAAGACTCCCCCATCCTTCTTCTGCCTCACAGCTGCACTGAAAAACAATACCTTTTGTGCTCACAAACTGTTGAAGTCTTGAAGGAAAATTTAAACAAGGAATATGGAGATTTAGATAGAAAGCAAGGCATCCAAAGTTCAGACAGAAGCTCATTTGTCCAGCACACAGAAAGAAAGTGGCTTGCTCAGTAAAGGTGGACATGAGCCTTCTAGAAGCCAAGCAGACATTGCTGCTAGTGCTTCTTCAGCTGGAATCCACTGAAGCTCAGGGGTCAGTAGTACCTTTCCTGGGGCCAGCAAGCAAGGAGCAATGCTGTTGGTTTCTTGCTGGCCCTTACACTTCCCTTATCTCTGTTTGGCTTCAGGACTGTTGTTGGAGATCTTTAAGAATGATGCCAAAACTGTCCCCCTTTTTAGTTCCATATTCTCTTTCCTGAATTGTTTCATCCTGGCCTGTCACCTCAGTAATCTTTTATACATCAGAGCTCCCAGCTTTATGTCTCTAGTTTATGCCTGTTTTTGAGGCTTTCTCAAATGTAAGATGCTTTTACCTGGACAGAGGAGTCCTTTTACTGTCCTGATTCTCTCTGGATGGCCTTCACTTGCCCCATGGCGCCGATGTAGTTGAACAAGCCAGGAGCCCAGGAAGCATGCTTGCATATCCGTTTCCTTCCACAGTTCCTGCGTCTCAGTCATTGCCAAGTGTCACTGACTAGACTTGTAATCTATCCTTCAACTAATTCTCCCTAGTTCATCTTCACTGACCATCCAAGCTATCATGAGCTCTTGCTAGGCCTTATTCTGGAGGTTGCCATGTGATCATAGCCACACAGGCCTGTAGAAGCGGAATTTCACAAATGTGCCAGGCGCCTTGGAATTGTTACATTATTTCTCACAATAAGGCACCTGCAAGGATCCCAGTTTCACCCTTTGGGTCTCTTGTTTTACTCCATAGCTTGTTGATCTGCTGAGGTCTATTTAGACTGTAGGTCCATGATCACTTTTTGAGGGGTAACTTTTTTGATTCCTTAGACCGTGTCTGGAACCATGAAGCATTTCCATACCATCTGTTTTCTCTTTGAGCCTTTACTAAGGTGTAACTAATTAACTTTAACATTTTCTTTGCTGCTAAAAAGATAACCACCATGAGGGCAGGAAACTGCCTCATCCACTGCTCTATTCTTGGCACTTCACTAAGCACATCGATATGGTAGGTGGACAATAAACACAGAATGGTTCCTTAGTTACTCAATGGAAAGTTAGTTGTATTCTTGTTGCTTGGGGTTAGTAAACTGTACTGTCATTCTATTCCTGGGACAGGAAATTGCTGGGGAAATGAGTTTGATATTGTGTCATTTGCATGGGACCTCAGCATTGAAAACAGTGAGTTTCTCTGTGAATAAAACAAAAAGTTACTGGAAATGTGGAGCTCTCAAAACAAACTCTTGTTGTAAACCTTTAGATTGTTATTGCAGGTGGAAACTTCCCAGCTGTTCTGTCATATTTTAAATATGTTTCAAATTATTCATCTACTATTTTAAATAGTTCTTCCTGAATGCCACTGTAAAAAAATTTTAGTTAACCCATTGATATCACTGCCATTGTTATGCTGTAGAACAACGCCCCCCCCCCCCCCCCGCCCTTGTCTGACTTTCTCAATGCTGACCCTAGTTACTGATTTCCAAGGAGTCTTCAATCCCTCAGAAATAAACTTTGGACTCAATTATCTTTATTTATTTGGCTGGACACCATCTACTAACTGTATCATTTAAAAATCTCACCCTTTCTTTTTCCTTTTTCATTTTTTTTAGTTATTTTTTTACTTCAACAAGAATAAAAAAACAATAAAAATTATACAGACTTTCAAAACAAATGATAGGAAATTATCCATGGTTGTTACATGTTTTAAATGTAGATTTGACAATTTCCATGGAGGAAAGCAAAATGAATGTTTTTGGACTTGTCTGAGACTTTTTGATTTTTCCTATCTGACCTTGTAACTAGCTTCCTCTCTTTGATCTGATACTTTCTTATTTCATGCCTGCAGATGTTTTAAAATGTTCCAGGATTTTCCCCTGGGTAAACTGAATGCTTTGTGGTAGTTGCTGACATAGCTCGCTTGGCAACTGTGGTCTAATATGATAACATTTACTAGCAGAAGAACCATTTATGTTGTGCAAGAGAAGAGTCAATAGTGTCCACTGATCTAAATTTAAGATAGTCTTCATTGGTTGCCTGCTTCCTGAAACACACACACACACACACACACACACACACACACACACACAAGTTTTGCTAGAAAAGGAATGCTGAATATGTATTCCAAAACAACTGACTTTGTAAGCTCATAATAAATATTTGTACATGTTAAAGCCACAGCTAAAAATCACTTAGAATCGAAGGCTTTTAAAGATTTAGAAAATTGCCCTTTAATAATTTACTTATTTGTTCTCTTCCTTCAGAATATTTGAAGTAATTCACACTATTATTGAAAACATTGATTGTATAGTAAGCATTCTGCAAATTTATTGTATTTAATAATTAAGACTATCAAAATCTCCTACAATACTCATGCTTCTCTATGATCAATGACACATTTGATAAATCCCTTCCTTAGGCAGTAGACAGCTTTTCCTCTTTAAGAAGAGTTAACTAAAGCAAATGCCACTTAACTATTATTCATATAGTCCTGTAATTTTCTTCACGTTTTAATGAAAATTGCAATTTATCAAGCATCTAAGTTTGGTACCATCAAGCAACAAATGAGAAACTGAATAAAATGGATCTTTTCAACATTGAAGAACGAGAGACTGTGAGATAGCTCAGCAGTCTAGAGCGCCTGCTTAGGCAAGCTTAGGCAATCTCAGGGACCGCTGTTTGATTTCCAGCACCACATACTGCATCAGCTCCACCCCCAGGGCAGGCTGAGCCAGCCATAACAAATAAATAAATAAAGTTTAAGAAAAGAAAGAGTGATTCAGGGTTAATTTGATTAAAACAAATGAATAAGCAAACAAACAAAATTGAAGAATGATCAGTTTCAGGTAATTTTAACAGCAACAAAAGTGATAACCACAACAGGTATTTCCTGTTAGTAGAATAAAATGTGAAAATAAGACCAAACTATCTAAACAAAAGCCAAGTTTCCTAGGTACATGAAAAATGAATTTTTCAGAAGTCAACTTGAATTCTAACTATGATAATAACTTAGAACATTCATGTGTGTTGGGGGCACCATAGGCATATAGCTTCCAGACCATCTATGGAATCAGGTGTTAGTTACTAAGATCTAATAGAGCACTTGATCCTAATCCACTTTCTTTTGCTATACCAAAGAGATGAAGATGAGATAAGTGATAAAGAGCTTCACTGGGGTTGCAGTTCTGGAGGCCAGGCAGTCCAAGAGCACAGGATCATATCTGCTTGCTTTTGCTCGGGGCTTTGTGCTCCTTCAATTCCACGTGGCAAGCAGAAGGTCTCACTGGGGTGTGAAAACCTGGCCACATCTGCAGGATGTTTGATAAAAACTAGATCACGTGGCAGCTGACCCAGGCCCAGAGCCCACTGGCTAGCACAGGGAGGCTTGAATATCTTCGGGGAGGGTGGATACTTCATAACCCAATGTGTCTCGCAGGACCCACAAGTCTCAGCAATGTCACTGAGGAGGTAAGATCCCAACACATGATTTTTTTTAGGACACTCTTATATCATAGCCTGTCCAAAAAGAATAATCTGAACATCAAAGAAAGTGACAGGAGGCATTTAGGATTTGTCTATGTGCCATTTCAATCTCACCTATTGTAAAACTTTGAATGGCTATTGAAACATAATTGTACTTTTTTTGTCTTTTAAAATGTACCCTGATAGCCGTTACTTGCACACTTTGTCCCCAGTGGGGAAGGTCCTCCTGTGCTGAGCACCTGCCTGCATGGCCTTCTGTTTAGCTTGTGGACAGAGATCTCAGGTGTAATCCTGGACTTTTTCATGCGACCCCCTTCTCTGAAGTGTAGCCTTCTTCTCTGTTAACCACAAGTTTAACTGTACCTAATTCTTTAAATGCCTGTCTGGATTATATGAATTAATGCATGGGCATGTGTCATAAATGGGTAATACACACCAACTGTCCATTGTCTTATCATTCACACTCTCAGCTTTGAAGAAGCCCTCTTGGGCAGTCCAGAAGGCATTTCTTTCTTTGGTTACAACATTATCAATTGAGAGGTATGTAATCTTAACTTCCATACATCTATCTCACTGGCACAAAGGTTCTGGTCTCAGAGCACTCGGGTTTCTCAGAAGCAGAGCAACTAGAATGCACTTACTGATACTGCCAATAGCAGAAACTTCTTTCACTGCATTAGCACAAGCCTGCAAATAGCTTCTCAGGTGGTCAGGGCAGTAAAATCTCTCTTCTTCGGCTTGGGGCTATTTTGTCTTATCTAAGGGACACTTTTCCCTGGAGAGACCACCTGCACCTCATGACTTGAGGGGATTTCTGCTGAGTCCTGCAGTGTCCAGGCAGCTGATGAAGGCAGTCACACATTCCAAGCATTTGGCATCACAAAAGGACCTCAAGGGCCAGAGGAGGACCTTGTTGTCATTTTGTCAATCCCTTGCCTGTTTTCCCTTGGGTTTCCCTGTAATTTCAATTAGTCCTGAAGCCAGAGCCAGGAAGCAAGGTGCAATCAGAACATGTCATAGTCTTTGTGTATGAAATATTTAATTTGAAATAATTATAGATTTATGAATAATTGTAAAAAATGATAGAGGATTTCCACATACTGTCTACCCTTCACCTAGTTGCAATCATAACTTTTAAAACTGGAAAATAAAATCCAGAATATTCACATTGATAGTCAAGATGCAGAGCCACCATATCCTAATGGAGCTCCACGTGTTGACATCTTTATCTAATTCGCCCTTTCATTTCATCTCCTCCCTTCTCTATCACTTTTACAACCATAAATCTGTTTTTCTCTCTTTTTCATTTGTTATTTTGCTACTTGATGAAAGCAACCTTGCAATATGGATCTTTCCAGAATGTTGTGAGTATGGGTGGATTAGTGGATCCCTTCTTTTCTTTTGTTTTCTTTCTTCCTTCCTTCCTTTTTTTTTTTTTGCAGTAGTGAGGATTGAACTCAGGACCTTGCACTTCCCAGCCAACTAAACCATTCCCCCACTGAGAATATTGCATTGCTTCCAATTTTAGGACAATGTAATTACATTTGCTATGAATAGTTATGTGCAGGGCTTTTTGTATGTGTGTGATTTCATGTTTTTATTGTTCTGCAATAAATGTCAAGATAGCAATCACTGAACAGTGTTGTAGTTGGATACTGATGTCTTTTGCAAAAAAAAATTATTGTATTATTTTAGCGTTTTTTTCTATTTATGTATTTGGTACAGGGTCTCACTGTGAAGCTCTGACTTGTAGTGATCCTCCTGTTTTCAGTCTACCAGTGCTGAGATTACAGGCATGCACCACCACGACTGGACTCTATCACTGATTTAGCACGCCCCAAGGATAAGCTGGCATTGTATATGGTCGTGGATTGAACCTGGTCCCACTTCAATAATTGACAAAATAAGTAACTCAGGTGAGTGAGTAGCTGTTTCAGAGGGAAGGGAGAAGACCATGCTTGATCCTGAAAACAGACCTGAATCTTAGTCTAATGTTGATTAATAGGACCCTGCCACAAATACACATCAAAAACAATTTGATTGGGCCCGCCAGATGCCTCAGTGGAAGAGACTACCCCATACATCAGAGACGTGCAGGGTACAGGTGTACAGCGTGTAGGCTGTGACATCTAATTTGCATAAAAGTACTCCATGATGATTTGTACAATGACAAAAATCACCTGACAATATAGCTCTCAGGAAGAATGATCATTTTTACATGATCAGTATATGCAAGTGCCTGTGTGTGTGTGTGTGTGTGTGTGTGTGTGTGTGTTTACATACTAAATTAAGAAAACAGTGCCCTTTTACTATTTTGAATTAATTTTTAAATTTTTAGGACATCCTTTTAACAATTATCCAAACCTACATCACGTGCCTTCCAATAGAATACACTGTGAAGCACAAAACAGGACTTGTATGGAGTTCCAAACCAAATTGTATAAATAAAATCTGACTGTCAGATATAAATAAAGAGATCTTTTAGAGAGAGAGAGAGAGAGAGAGAGATCTTGACTCTTTAGAAAAATCATGGTCATGAAATCAAAGAAAAGCAAAAAACCTCCAAGATGAAAGAGAACAAGCAATTTGTTTAAAAATAAAGAAACCAGAAGAGATGACAAACAAATGGTAGGTGTAATTGAGACATCTAAAGCTTCTGTGCAGCACGGAAGCATTTGAAAAAGTCAGCATGCGGACTACACATGAATTAAATTCTGTTTCCTGGCTTTCATAAGTATATGTTGCTTTGATCTTCATATCAGTTATGAATTAATACAAAGTCCTTGTTCCTAGGAAATAAATGCTAAATTATGCAGGATATAATGCATGGAATGTATTCTCAAGGGGGAAAAGAAGAAAGTCATAGGGCCAAACTTTACAGCAAACACCACTTACCCAGCATGCCCCTCTTTCAATAGAACTTCTGTGCACCTTCACTTTCACCTTTACCTTTTCCAGAAATCCCCTTGATGGACTATATTCAAAGATTCAAAGGTTGAGCCCTGTGGAATTTTTTGCCAGTACTGGAGATCAACCTTGTGACCTTGTGTTGGCCAGGCAGGCAGTTACACCACTGAATTATCTCCCTGGCCATAGCCCTCTAGAATGTTTAATTAGTACTTTTTTCACCTCAACGTAAATGCAGAGAAACAGGCATGGTGGCATGTTTAGCTACAGAACTCATCAATTAATACATTCATCCTGGGACTCTGGGGAGCAGAAGGAGAAATGCAAATTCAAACCTAGTCTGGAAAATTTAGTGACAGTATGACCCTATTCGGACATAAAACATAAAAAGCTAGAGCGGTAGTTTAGTGCAAAACCCTGGATTCAATTCCCACCCAATTCCCCAAAATGATCCTCACATCACCTATGGAGGATAAAGGCCAGAAGTTGGGTCATTTTATGTAGATGAACGTCAGTTATGTTGTTACGATTGGTGGACAAGATCTTGTAGATGTTGTCTATGTCAATGCTCATCAGTGTAGGGACATTCTGAATCTAAATATTGGGAGAGGAAAATGATGCTTGTCTTTCAATCACTCAACAAGTACTTAAGCATGGAGACACAACCTTATGCAGTGCCCATGCGGGTCCTGTGCTCATGATGCACAGGCCGGAGGGATACAGACTCTCAGTAGGCACAGCACTGGTGCGTGAGTGAAGAAGCCAGCAGTTTAGCTTTGACTTGGAACTCAAGAGATGCTCTGGATGAAGTGGAATATGAAACCCAGGTGGGCTAGAGAGTGCAGAAAGAGTGGCATAAGGTGCAAAGAGCAGCAAAAGAGGGTGTACAAGCTGGGCATCAGAGCATGTGGCTGCATACCCTGCATTCTGAGAGGCTGAAGCAGGAGGACTACAAGGAGTCCAGCCCAGGGAATTTAGCAACTTGCAGAGATAACCAGCAGAGATAACCAGCCTCAAAGTCTAATACATAAGTAAGTAAATAGCTGTAGCTCAGCATGCGGGCCCTGAGTTCTATCCCTAGTATCAACAACAACAGCAACAACCATGTGTCATATCGTAAGTTGAAGGAAAGAAGCGTGCTGGAGAGCTCAGGATGGCTATCTCAGAGCCCCTTCTGGACAGGAGGAGGGGAGCGGTGGAGGGAACCCCTCCGAGCCTGGGAGAAGCCCACTACTCTTCTGCAGAAAGCAATGTGCAAAGCTGGGAATCTGCAAAGTTCATTTTTGATAACAATTATGTTTGTTATTGTGTGGCCCCAAGCAAAACTAGCAGATGTAATAGCTGTTGGGGAAAAAAAAACATGAACTGGTCTGATGACTGATTTATGGCCGTGTCATAACATAAATTGTAAGAGTAGCTGCAGAGAGGGCTTTTGTAAGAGCTGCTTTTCAGCGGCTGCACACAGCCAGTGCCTCTTTTTCAGCCATTGTTACATTTGTTAAACACAGCCAATGATATATGTAAACATTCCCTCCCCCTACCCCCCACCTCGGTCCCAAAGGAAAGCTAAGGATTATTCAGGTACTCCAAGCACAGAGTGAGATCTGACCTAAACTTGAGTTCATGGTCCTGACAGGCTCCGAGCTTGTCAGGACTGCTCTCCAAGCGCCTCGATAATAGTACGGTGCACTTCAGTTCCTGAACCGGTCACATAATTAGAAGCATACTCCCCAGGCTGGGAAGAAATCTGCCGGTACACTCTAAATAAAACCAACTAGTTGTGCCGGGTTATATAATTTAATGAAGGAACTGGGGAAGGAACCCTGTTCCTGAGGTTGCCTAGACTTTCCTAACCAGGTGCTTTAGATCACTGAACCATCATGCGGGCCCGAGAGGGGCACATTTCTGCTCCTCTCACACACTCCTGCATGCAAGTTGCTCTCCCTTACCTCTTCTCTATTTATTGCTTCAAGCCAACAGTGAATAGTCTGCTGCTAGGTCCACCCAGCCTCCTGGAAGCCAACACAGCGCCTCCTCCTTGCTCTTCCGCTTCAGCTGATCCTTTATTTTTCCTCTGTTTTACCCTTTCATCTGGCTTCTCCACCCAAAAAGCCAAGGGAAGTGAGGTAACAATAACTTTGTTGCATTTCACCTGGCCCACCCAGAGAAAAATCTATTTCTAGGCCAATGCGGAAAACCCAAACCTCGTGGAACCCAACCAGCCCTTTAATCTAACATTCTCTGTGCGCGGCAGAGCTAATGTTTAATTTGAGAAGCAACCTGAAAATAGCATGAAAGGAAACATGGAATTTGCATAGCTATATATATGTTCAAGATAGTCGTTTGGGAAAACACTGTGTTTGAGAGGTGACCCCTTCCTTGAAGTTGCCCGGATTTTATGGACTCCTCCAGGATAAGGCGTGTAATTTTCAGCTGAATGAGGGTTGCTTTTCCGCACAGTAGTTTTGGTATTAAGGAGCTAGAGGTCAAGCCTTGTTATTTGGGAAAAGTGAGTGCTGATATTGGAAGCTGGTTCAGTGAGCAAAGCTAAAGTAATAGCAGTGATCAAAAAGCGGCTTGTCTCCAATAACCATTCATTCAGTTCCCTTACTTTTGAAAATCATGAAAATCTGTTCTCTGCTTAGTTTTTAGCTCTCTGCCAACCCCCTTTTCTCTTTGCTATGTTTTTGGCCCTTTTTTCGGTTCTGAATCTATTTTTCTGTTCTCTCTCCCTAAATTTTATTTATTTATTTATTTATTTATTTGTAAGGGTTTACAGGGTCTCACTACATAGATTAGACTTGTAAGCAATCCTCCTGTTTTCAGCCTCTCAAGGGCTGGGATTATGGCGTGCACCATCAAGCCCAGTCTCAGTTGCCTACCCAGTGCACTCCGGGATGGGTCCGGGGGCAGGGCCGACATGGCACACCCAGATCAAAACCACACCACTGCATCTAATTAGGCAGGTGCTTTAGTCTACTGAGCTATCTGGCCTGCCCTTCTTTCTTGCACTGGGCTGGTCAGATAGTTCAGCAGATTAAAGTGCCTGCAAGCAGGTGCAGGGACCAGGGGTTGAATTACTAGGAGTCCAATCTAATAGTGAGAGCCTGAACACCCTGTAGACCCTTCCCTAAAAAAAAAAAAAAGTTAGATTGCATTGATGCCCTACTTTCACAAACAAGTCCTAAGTTTGCTTTATCCTAACCCAGCCCTCTGCAGACTCTTTCCATTGCAAATGCTTTGGGTACTGACTTCCTTTTTCAGAGTTCCAAATTTCTTAGTTGAAGATTAACAGAAATCTATTATTTGAAGTTTCCCAGCATTCTGAGTGTTCCCATAGTGCCCTCATAACAACCTTGATGATAGGAGGTGGGAATTCAGGTTGGCGGTGTCAAACCCCTTTAAGCAAGGGACACCTTGGGTGTGCAGAGAGCACAGACCCCACGGGATGAAATGATGTAAGGAAGATAAGAAACAGCACAAGCGTCTATAGGTCAAGAATTCTCATTTAGGAGTCAACAGAAGAGTCTATAGAGAAGTGAGGCAGAATATGAATTTCAGTGGGAAATATTACTTCTTATTTCCCAAGATTATTGAAATGGAGTGTTTCCATCAAATATGTATGTATGTCTTCATGGAAAAAGCAATGGTCTTTCACATATCACAACATAGTTCCTGGTCTGGTGATATCATCTCAAAAGCACCTTTCTATGTATTGCTGTTTGGAAATTAGGTAATGGTTTGAACCAATGTTACAACATTTTATTTAAAGCATTAAAAAAGGAGCACACACGTTATTACATTTAACATTATTATAACTGTTTCCATCTATAACTGGTTTCCCTAATAATTTTAAACGTGTTATTTAATGTATTTGGAGTCATCACGCTAAGATGCGGTCAGCAGGCTGCCCTGGAGTGCGAAAGAGGCCAGTGTGCAGCAGAGGCTACAGAACTTTGCTCAGATGGAACGCTTTCTCGAGCTGGATGACAGCTGGTTCTTCAACTCGGATGTCCACGATTCAGGAGAAGAGGGCATAGTGACAAAGAGGAGAGAAGGGGCTGTGGACTTCATTTGGGGCCTAACAAAGGTTCTTCTTGTGTCTGGTTCATCCTAGGTGCAGTGCCAAGCAAGCACAACCTTGCAAATTGTGGAGGAAGAGTAAAAGCAAGTCCATGTTAGCCAGCTGCATCTAGGAAAGGAATGAAACAAAACAAGGTGACTGAAAGTCTTATTAGCAACAGATCTCCTTAGACTCTTGCCTGTCTGTGTGTTTTATTCTTTGCTAACCCTCAGCCTCCTATTATAAGCTTTTTTTCTCAGTGGTTCTCAGGGTGTAGCATACATGCCCAGAAGAAGAGCATCATCTTCAGTGACAGTTGCTTATATTCTTGTAGACAAATCTGCTGTGCCACTGATTGGTCCTTTTCCCCAGGCACTTCCAAGTTGTCCTGCTTAAGTCTCTACTAATATTTGTAGCTATGAGAGAGGTTGGTTTATTTGTCAGACTAAAGTCAGTAGGGGCTGTAGACATGAATTGATAGTCATTGTGTGTGCTAAGTTCCCAGCTTTGAACCATGTTGACTCCAGGAGTTAATAATTGAAGCAAAGTGAGCCTAATGGGACATAATATTTCCCGAGAGTTCCTGTGTACACATACTCAGCAGACTGATATTGGGAGGAAGGGGCCTTGTCAGGAGAAGGTATGTTTTTGCTTCTGTGGTGTTTTCTGAGCAGATAAGGCAGTGTGAAGGAGAAAGGAAGGAGCAAAGTGGGCAGCAGATGTGAGTGGTGACGTTTATGGGGCTTGAGGGACAGACACAGGCTTTGCAGCTGGACAGCTAGGTTTCAATCCCAGCCCTGCCACTGAGTGTGTGATCTTAGGGATATGACCTGACTTTGCTGAGATGCAGTTGTTCACTGAAAGGCACACAATGATGTGCTCTATTTCAAGTTATAAAGCACAGTTAATTGGCAGAGTGCCTGGCACAACCAATGAGAATTTAGCAGCAGGTATGACTCAAGGGCCAGTGCTGAGAGCAGGCTACTTTGTCCACAGGATGAAGGCATCAAATTACAAGGAACTGGTGTTTTGACCTGGCTATTGGGTTTGTCATTGCAGGGGACCGGGCCAAGCCTGTTTAGCTGCTGCATGACTTCTTTCCTCCACTCTTACTAATCTTGGTTCCTTTATGGAGAAATTGGCGTTTTTCTATCCAAAAAACTCAACAGCCGTCCATGTGATACAGGAAGAAAAACTGATCTTTTAACCTGAAAAACACTTGGATGAGTTCATGTTCTTTAAAACCAAAGAATGAATTTTAGGAACGAGATGGAGGTTTAGAATAGAATATTTATTGGAAAAGAAAGCTTCTGTTCAAGAGGAGAACAGAAGCGGGGCCCAAGTGGGTTGTCCCTGAAATAGTCTTTTTTTAGAGGTCTTATAGGGCAAAACCATGTGATAAGGCAGACCTAAGGTGAAACTAGGGGAACTTGCTTAGGTGGTCATGATGTGGGGCAAAGTCATGGTCGACCAATAAGATTACAGGTATCACAGTTCAGGTAAAATTAATTAAGTCAGGAACAAATTGGGAAGCAAGTCACGTAGCAAGTGGGAATGAATATGGAATAAGGGTTCTTCCTGTTGGGGTTGAGTTTCTGGCTTGTTTAGGGTCTTTTAAGGCAGTGGATACTCATTTAGAATATCAATTCCTGATACTAAACTTTAAGTGAGTGAGTGGCTGCATTTCTTCACTCTTTTGTTTCAAAGTCTGGCCCACAGGTGGTGTGCCTGTCTTTTGCAAAGCTGTATAGTCAAGTTGCTTTCTATATTGTTCTCGAGGGCCTGGCCCTATCCGACTGCCTATAATATTTTTATCTAATTCAGCTGCCTACAACACATGTACTTCTCATGCCAGGTTAAGAGTTCACATGTGAAGTCATGGCATTTCTTAGGGTTCAGGTAGGGGCTCTGTCACTCACCCAACATGTATGTGAATGCGGGGATGAATGTGCAAAGGATGCGTATGTGTACCTGGCCATCTTCTGTACATAGTTAGTGATTTAAATGAGATCATTTGAATGACAAGACGGTCATTTATGTGTACATCTTTATAAACAGCAAAGCATTACTAAAGTTCCAGTGTCCTTATTAATACCATTGTTTAAAATAAAAGAAACAATAATATTACATTTCAAAACTATTTTTGTGGTTGTCAAATTACCCTGTGGTATCCTTCCCGCAGAAGTGGTCAAGTCCTGGGGTGAGCGCGAGGTCTCTAAGCACCAGCCCTGGCTGAGGACTGAGGAACTCATGATGTTGCTCGTTCATCTAGGATGTCTTCCTTTTCTTTCAGATTGGACCATGGCTCGTGCCCCTTGGCCACTATCCTTGGAGAATGATGCTGAAGAGTGGCTGATAATAGCATGGCAAACCTTGGCTTCTTCTAATAGTTGAAGTCTCATTTATAAAATTTTATTTATAAAATAACACTAGGCTTCAATTTATTTGTTTTGTTTTAGTGTCATTTAAAAAAAGTTTATAAAGCCTCCTAATGGTCTCTAGTTTTTTTGCCATTTGGAGGTGGAATAATTTGAAAATGATATGTCTCAGCCTTAATTATACATCACTTACTTAAGTCAATAAATGTATTGAACACAAGTTATTAGAGCTAAGATAAACTGCTCCTTACTTGTTAAAAATGATTTAGTAACAAGAAAAATACAGTTCACTTATTCTTAGGCTCAGATATTTATCTGTCTTGACTGTGGTGGTGACGCAGTGCAAGTTTGGATTTTCCATGTATTTATTGCAAAAAAAAAAAAAAAAGACTGGGCTGGAACCGAGGAGGATCTCCACAGCATAAGAGTTGGAGAGCTCTAGCTGTGCCATTAGGACTAAAAGGCCAGCTGCTGTTGAAAGACTTGTCTGCACCCCAGCAGGCCTCTTGGGAGAAGTCAGCTGGCTGAAGAATATATGAATTTATTTGTCCCATTTCCCT
This sequence comes from Myocastor coypus, assembly GCA_004027025.1. Classification (NCBI taxonomy): domain Eukaryota; kingdom Metazoa; phylum Chordata; class Mammalia; order Rodentia; family Myocastoridae; genus Myocastor; species Myocastor coypus. The sequence goes on from PVJA010000950.1 coordinate 47,089, forward strand.
CCAGAAATCAAAAGGAAAGCAATGCACATGTATTCAGGGATGTATCACCCATGGCTCTTATGAATAGCAACAGGCTGCATTGCTTTGGTCATGCAGACTCCAAGTAATATGGCGTCTGCTTTCAACTTAGTTTTGGGGGGAATCACTTATTGGCAGTCACCCTCGGGAACTCATAAAGGTATAGCTCTTTCCAAAACTGATGGACAATATGCAAGGTTGGTTTGAAAACCAAGCTTTGTTAGAACCTCATTTCTTGTTGGCTGCAACAGCTCAAAAAAGCTGAATTTACTGCTTTTAAGACCAAGATTTGGCGATGCCTTTAGGTTAGTTTATGCACAACTGGCAGAGCCTGGTTTCTAGCTTTTTTTAGTGTCAGGGTTTGATCATTTCCCTCTGGTTAGTGTGGAGAGAACTAAAGCCCTGTGTTCTGACCAAACAACCACAACCCAAATAGGCTGAGCGACTAGGAAAATACCAGGACAAGTGAAATGAGGAGTGTTGTTCAGGGTGGCCAACCTGAGAGAGGCACAGAACTTAAAATGTGTGCTATGGTTTGTCTGAGAGGTCCTTAGGCACCTCACGGTGCTTGGAGGTAGCCGTCAAGTAGAAGCTGTTTGCATTAAATCAGGAGACTATTCCAAAGCTGTGCAGCTCTGTCTGCTATGGTCTTCCATTATTTTTGCCTCTATGTTCCATTTTTTGTAAGCTTCATCTCTTCTTCCTCGGACTCAGGCCTCTCCTACCTCCAGCCCCTGAGGTTGGAGGTGGAACCAACTCCCTCTGTCCTGGCTTCCTGAAGCTTCCTTGATTTTCACGTAGCCCATGCCTGACCAGTAGGGGCGCTGCATCTCTGGAGAACCCGTTTGGGATTTGTTCCTAATTTACCAGGCAATAGAAAACTATTAACCCCAGAAGTATCCCTAGAAGCTTTAGCAAGAGTTAAGCCTTTCTTTTAAAGTTAACACACGGACAGAATATAAATTAACACCTTTGAAGATCCTTGTTTGTTTCCAATTTAATGGTGTTAAAATTAGTTTTGAAGTTAATAGAACATAGTATAGACTTCTAAGCGATTATTTTGGTGACATACGATATACCTAAGATAATATCTATTGTAGTAACTATGTACTTTCTGTAACTATCAGTTCATGTAGCTATTCCATCACACATTGCTTGAGTTTAAAATTTTTACTTTACATGGGATGCAAATATTGTGAACTCCATATATGGGATGGGATAATATGGGATAGAAAAGTAGAGATTCTGAATTTATAATAATAATGCTGTCTGTCTTTTTAAGGCTTCCTGTGTTTTAGGGCTGTGATGTGATGCCATGTGGCCAAACTCCTGAATCCTGGTGCGGCACAGGGAAAGACCTCAAGCTGCTGATGCTCTGTGTCAAGGCTGGAGCTCTGAATTCATCACACCCTAGGAGGCTTAGATCCCACACTGAGGGTGCCTTGGCAGTGGGTTCACAGCAGCCTTGCGGTCCGCATTTCAGAAAACATCACTACACCCTCACGGTCTTGCAAAGACCCTCCTTGAGGAAGATGGGCATTGAGGGAGGAGGATTGTGAGGTCCCAAAGGAGACTCACGCAGGTCAGGTTTTCTGCCTGGGGATATCAAGGGTAAAACAAGTTCCTGACAATTTTCTCTGAGTGATTAATGTGACACCACGTGAGGATCTTAGTATCACTTCGCTGAAGAGCATTGGTTGTTGCTATAAAATTAATTAAAAATGAAGACAAACATGTTTCTGTCCTAATGATTCTAAAAACAGAGATGAATTTGATAAACACTTAAAATCATAATGCCCAGTAGATTCTGGAGTTGTTTAGCTTCGAGGACCTTTCTAACAACGTGAAAAAGATCAGCTTTAAAAGGTGACACTGTCTGAAGCTTTGTGTGGACTCTAAGAGTATGTATGAGGGGCACAAAAATGACCATAACTAAGCAGTGAAACACTCCAAAAAAGCAGGAGCATTACCTTTCAAAATCTGCTGGAATGCATATATCTGGATGCTGGCCTTTATAATTAAGATCTTTTGAAGAAAGTCTGATATTTTTAAATCTATACTTTGATTCAAGATATCTCTGGGTTGGGAGGTGCACGTGAAGGACACAGAGGCAGTAATGGAATCCTACCCAACTGTTAGAAGGACATGAGTGTAAAAGGCCTCAGAATTTGTCATTTCTCTGGCTTACTATATATAACGATCATGTGGATGATGGCAATGACCATATCTATAATAATGTTAATATAAAAATATATTCATGTTTATAAGGTACTTTCACATACGATAAGCACAACTGGGAAATAATTGCAGGAAAGATGATTCCAGGCACGTGGAGGCTTGATTTGTGACTCTAATTTGGGCATGAAGACAATTAACTTTCAAGCATGTCCCCACTTTTCCTGGGCTGTAGAAGGGAAGGAAAGCTTGACATATTTTTCTAACTATCCTTCTCACTTCCTTTTAGGGTGACAGGGTCGTGTCTGTGCTGGGTGAAGACACTGAGTGAACACTACCATGGAGCATAATAAAAAGCCCAGAAAACTGAGTCACACACTTGCCTCTGGCGAAATGCTGAATGGATGCCAGTGCCCTGCACAGTAGCAGGCAGGCGAGCTGTCGGAACATGAAAGGAGAGCAGTGCAGAGGCTCTGACCTGGCCCAGCGATGATCCTGCCTCCCTCTTCTGAAAACTTTGATCTGAGGACATAGAAAGTGAACCCCACATCATGAGAGGGAGAGAGAGAGAGAGAGGGAGGCAGGAAGGGAGAGGGAGAGAGAGGGAAGCAGAGAGAGAGAGAGAGAGAGAGAGAGAGAGAGAGAGAGAGAGAGAGAGAGAGAGAGAGAGAGATCTACTCAAAAGGGGTGGAGAACCCCAAGTATTCTGGTGCTATAGGCAAAGTGACAGGAGTCAGGACTGAATTTGCTTCTGAGACTTTTGCAACTCAATTAGTTCACTTCAGTGGCTTTCCTGTGTGAGCCTCGGAGCTCTGGTGCTTTTTGGAAGATCTCAGCTGCCCCATGTTGGGGAGGGGGTCAGGGTGGTATTCAGGAAGAACTCTGCTTTCTCCACTTTGCTTTATTTAGAATTTCTTTTTTTTGGGGGTGTCTAACTCTCTAAAAACCTTCTGTCCTTGCAAGCCAAGGCACTTACCTCACAGTCTTGAAGTGGCCCTGTAAGGCCACCATCCTAGGGAATTCTGAGAACCAGCCCAGGTTTAGAGTTTATTTATTCTGGGAACAAACAGAGCCCGGCATTATAAGGATCCTATTAGGCCCTAGGGATATAAGGAACACAAAGATATGATCCCTGCCCTCCAGGATTTTACGGTTGAGTGAAGAAAAGACAGGCAAACCTATCATTATCCTGCAACAAGGTGATTGATTAAATGGAGGTTTATGCCAAGAAGGGAGAGGATATGGAGAGTGGATTGCTTAAGTCTAGCTCAGAGTGCAAGAGCAGGCTTCAAAGAGCAGGAGGCCCCTGAGCTGGGCCTTGATGGTTTAAGGGGAAATGTACAGGCAGGTGTGGGATTTTAAAATAGACTTTATGGTGTTATACGTCAGCTTCGATTCGCCAAGGGTTTTCCTCCTGTGTGCATGGTGAAACAGCCCTTCAGAGCCTGTACTAGGCTGCTGTGAGGGCCTCATGTCTTTTCCAGATACCTGCGCACCCTTTCTTCAGGCTCATTCATCTGTTGTCCTCATTCTTGAACTCTCCATGCTCTTTCTTGCTGTGGCTTTTACCTCCCCTGCTTCTTCTGGCTACACGGTTTGTCTGTGAGAATCTTCTTTAGAATCTGGCCTCGCTGCTCTGTGTCAGAATGAATGCAGTGGCCACTTCCAACCATTTGCAAGCCAGGAAGAGATGGCTACTTGCTGGCCCTTTGGGATTAAAGAATATGATCTTCCCTATTTTGTCCCATAAAATGTGACTGGAAATTGCGTGTGTGATTTCTGGGTGGAAGCACGGTTCCAGGGTGGTTCCTTCCCCATAGGTACCCTAGAAGAAAGCACTGATACAACGGACCAGTCTTAAACCACTATGTAAGGAACAGGCCCAGGCCCATAGAAAATTCCACCACATGTTTCTAGATTTCTCTTTTGAAGCGTTAGGGGTGTTTGTTATTTTAGTACACGCTGACATATCTTGACCAATGAGCCTTTCTCATTACTGATCTTAATGTAGACATCCTCTCCTGCACTGCTTTTGCTACAAATTACTTATTACTTTTGTCATTGTACTCACTTAACGTTATGCAATTTGCACATATATTTGTGATCTAGCTCCCTGCAGGAAAATATGAGCTTGTTTCTTTCTCTATAATTTAAAAAAATTATTTAAAAAACATTAAAAATTATTTATCTTTATTTGCTTTTGCCTACAGAGTATGTTGTTTACATTCTTTGTGCGGACTTGGTACATGAACATGACACTTTTTATTTCTTCTTTTATCCCTTTTCCTCCTCTCCCTTCCCTATCTCTAGGTCCTCTTTCATTTCAGAAACTTCTCTTTCCTTACTCCCTACTGTCTATCTTTTATTTTGCTCTTTGTAAGTTACAATTTGGGTTTCTCATATCAGAGAAACTGTGTAATATTGAAACTTGTCATTTTGCAAACCTGAGGAGAGATTTTATCTGTCTTGTTCCATCTTAGACAGTGTCTGGCTCAAAACGGACATCTTAGAAATGTTGGGCAAGGGCCGGGCGTGGTGGTGCACACCTGTAATCCCAGCACTCCGGAGGCTGAGGCAGGATGATCGGTGTGAGTTCGAGACCAGTCTGAGCTACCGAACTGAGCTCAAGGCCAGCCTGAACTGCATAGTGAGACCCTGTCTCAAAAAGAGAAAAAAAAAAAAAGAAATGTTGGGCAAGTGGAGAGCACAGGGCATTTCTGCTGCAGGGGATGGTGCAGCCAATCACAGGAAGAACTGTGGAGAAAGGCATTTTCAGGCCCCAGCTTAGGACAGCTAGCGCAGTGACCAGCCCCCAGAAGCAACTGTGGAGAAAGGGCATCTATGGGCTCCACCTGAAGAGAGCTAACAAGGTGAAAGTAAGTCATTTCTGCAGTCCCTCTCACTCTCAGTGTTCTAAGTTCTAACTGTAACAGTTAATAAATGATTTACTCTAAATTGTTACTGGGCATTTATTAGTAAAAAGTTAGTTGTAAATTTTGTACTGAGTTAGCAGAAAAGATTTTCCATGTTACACTGAAAATCAGCATTTTGGTCATTTGTTTTAAAGGTGGGTTTTATTGAAGTTTTCAACTTCAGTTGAAAAACTGTAATGGTGCCAGGGCCTTGTCATTTTTGTTTAAGATCTGAGAATGAAGAAGAGTCTTATTTGTTTTATTCATTATGACGTTGATTTCCTCTACCACATTTCTTGAAAAATGTATTCTGTATATTAACCAAAAAATTACAATGGCTGAGTAATTTAGTTGAGAAAATTATTGATTGTAAAAATTTCAAAACAATTATCTGCAGATTTGGGAGAAAATTTACTATTAAAAGTAAAACTGAAATTGACTGCAGAGAAATGAAAACTGTTTTGAAATAAAGTATTTTATCCAAATACTATTGAATTGCTGTTCTTTCTGAAACTGTAATGACACTTTGGAGCTTGTGCGGTCTCGGATCCTGAGACCTTCTGATGTTGCCTAAATAATTTGCAAAAGAAAGCTTTAGTTTATTTCTCAACCGGAAGTTTTGGTTTAAGATTTTAAGGATCCTGTCCTGTCAGCAGACAGGATAAGGAAGGGTAGACATGATCAAGGCATGACTGGCATATGTGTGTATGGAAATGTCACCGTCACAGTGAAGTCCACTAATTTGTATAATTAACATTTATTAATTATTATAACAAAAATAAAGATACCAGGAAAGCAAATGCACACAGTAACACAAACTAAAATAAGAAAAAAGAACAGTTAGTTGCCTTTCCTCTTAGACAGGAATGCAAAGTTGTCAGCTTTGGATTTCCAGAACTTTGCAAGTTGGATGCCTGTAATATGTAACTGTTTTCTTTCAAGGATCTACCACCTCAGTCACTGCCTGTTACCACCTATATTAGGACATTGTGAAATGATTTAAACCTTTTGGAATTGACAAAATTACATAATTTTCTGGGAAACCCCTTGCTATTTTGTGGTTTTCTGGACTCAGTTTCACAGGTCTTTAAAAATATTAATCTGAATTATGTATTACAATGTTTTCACTATATTGTGGGATATTGCAGTACTATATAGTATACATATGTTGTTAAAATTATGTAGGCTCAACTGAGGAGATAGCTCTGTGGTCTAAGCACTTTCCTGGCAATTGGATGGACCTGGGTTCAATCTCCAGTACCATGCCATACTGGCCCTAGAACTTAGGGAACATGATGTGCATGGTGGTGCATGCCTATAGTCCCAGAGCTGAGAAGGCTGAGACAGGAGGATCACTACAAGTCTGAGCTGTATAGTGATGCCAAATAGAATTATGTATGTTTATGAGTTTAGGAAAACAGTTAAGCACATTAGAAGTGTTTTTAAAAGTGTGGGAAAGGTTTATAAGGCCTTAAAATATATAGAAGTGCTAAAATAAATATTAGGTTGATACTTCATTGATTTTCACTTGTCACAGGAGTGTCTGAAACATAACCTCCATGATAAGTGAGGGACCACTGTATTGTCAATATAACTCCCTTAATGACAAATTTTAGCATGGAAACCTAGGGTCAAGAAAAAACTTGCTCTACTTTCTCTAGGGACAATGAAACTCTGAAGGAATTCCTTTCTTTCCAAACAAACTATAGATGTCTTTGATATGAATTTCCCTTACACCATCAAGGATTTTCCAAGGAAGAACCTGTGCAGTGTGGCTCTACTGTCAATACTCAGTTGACAGTCAGACCTGGATGTTTTGTACTCATCACAGAGACGAAGTGTGGGAACTGTCTCCACTTGTTGGCTCTGCATGGATGAGACTTCCACTCTTGTCTCCACCAGATGTACAAAACATGACTGAATGGGTGAAATTTTCCTCAGGTGCTATGCAAAAGATACACAGGGAATGGGGAACTCCACGTCCCACTGAACAGGAATGGACTCAGGGGTTGGCACAGACCCAGAAGTCAAATGGGAATTACTCTTTCTTTTATAGGATTCTTTACGTGAAGGTATGATTTTCTTTCAAATTCTTCTTTCCAGAAAATATCAGTGAAGGCAAAATCATGCTCAAGGCAACTTAGGCTATGTGAGCTTCACAAGGATATGTAGCCATGCCTGTGGGTTATCGTAGAGGTTGGCAGAGTGTTGGCAGATCACTTCAGGGAACATTGCCTTGTTTGTGAAGTCAAGAATGGATGTGATCTTGCAACCTGGCACCTACAGAGGTAAAGTAATGGCATAGACTAGCTATGGAAGCAGAGGAAGTTGCATTTGTAGACACATTTGCAAGTTTTCCCAGGTTTGTCACCTTCGGAATGTCACATTTTTATACTCGATGACCAATACTTGGTGCCAACTTTGTTAAATCAATATCTAAGAACCAATATGAGCCATATTCTCATTTTCAGACTTGAACAAAGATATACAGAAACTACAGGCAGTGGGTATTAGATGCTATTGTGTCATATCCATCTCCATGAGACCTAGGTACTGTAAAGCACTGTGGATATATTTCACAAAGCCTGAATATTTTCTCTAGTAGTCAAGGGACATTTTGCCAATGACCTTGCAAGGCTAGAAGAGCCAGGAAATTAATGTTCCTAGGAAGATTCTTAAGTGATGATGATTTATGAAGTTGCTATTTAATACCACACTGCCTATGTCCCTTGGCTGGGTTACTCTGTGATATGTGCTCTACAGTGAGATTCTACAATTTCTCAGAAAGCTTAAGTTCTAGTTACTTACTGCCTACCAGTAACAACTGGACTGATAATATACAGATATTCTACTGATTGCTTTCTCTTCTGCATCCTTCTTCCTCACATCAGTATCAGCATTTCCTAGAATTACTTGTCAAATCAAACACTTGCACTCAATACTTATCTCACAGTCAACTTTTAAGGAAACCTACGTGAAGGCAGAGGTAATAGGTGAGTTAGACCGGAGGTAAACCGTTGGGTCCTAGCAGGCTAAAGCCACACTTGTTTAAGTTAAAGTTCTGGGGAGGAACAATAAAAGGTAATCTGAAAAAACTTTCTTAAAGAGAGGCTGGAGATGATAGTTTACAATGCAAAGGTGAGATCCAGGTGGCTAGGCAGAGATAAAATTGCAGCATTGGAGTTTTGAGGGATTGTAGTTACTTACTGCCTATCAGCAACGACTTCCTTTCTCTGGGATAGCAAGAATTACATCAGTTTGTTGTTATCACGAAATCTTTAACCAAGACAAAAGTCAAGAATACACTAAGCTGGAGGTTCAACATCACTGTTTGTAAGAAACTTCTAGTAAGTGGTTTCTTTGCCAGATGGAAGGAATGAACGTACCACCAATAAAGAAATGAAAAGTTTAATGGAGAAGAACTGAAGACCTGAAGAAACTGGAGCAGGAGGTGAGAAGACTCATCTACAGCAGGAAGAAAGTTGCTGTGTTGATCAGATCGTGTTAATGTAAAGCCCAGGTCAGAAGGTGGCTCAAGCGCTGTTCTCCATCATACATTGAAAAGACACACAAAGAAGTCCAGGCCAAGCCCTCAGGCCATGGGCTAGTTCCTGTGCACTGTCTTCCTAATCCCTGTTTTTCTGTTTCTTTAAGGAGTGGGATTGTGCAACATTTTGAATTTGTTTTATTCTCTCTCTCTCTCTCCCCTCCGCCTCTCTCTTCATATGCTTCATATGCTCACACATTCAGCTGAAGGCAAGGGATCATGTGCAGGCTGGAAACAGGATTGGCAGGGGAAAGATGAATCCTCCACAAGCCTCATGGGGCTGTAGCAGCTCTGAGTGTTAAGTGAAGGTTACCAAGTCAGTGAATTTCAGGCATGATGGTGCAGTAGTGCTTGGAGACTTTAGGTTATGCCTTTTTGTATTCATGCACAAGGGAAAGTTTCAGGCCAAGCCTGGAGAGTCCCATGGAGCTAAACAATTGCTTAACTCAAACAAAAAGAAATTAAAGGACATCGGTGGACAAAGACATAAAATGACAGAGACGTGAAAATGATGAGAAAGAAAGAAAGGTAAAAATTACTAGAAAAAGTAAAATTTTTCCTGAAAACTAAATGACCACGATATTTTTTCTCCCTCTCAGTTCTATTCCTAGTGTTTCTGCCTTAACCCCCGTCTCATCTACACCCTTAGAAGACAAATTGAGAAAAGTTCACAAAGAACTTTTATTTATTTATTTTTCAAAAAATATATTTTAGTACAGGGTCTCACTACACAGATCGGACTCATAGTGATCCTCCAGTGTTCAGTCTCCTGAGCTCAGGGGTTACAGGTGTGCACCACCACGCTCAATCTCAATCACCGTGTCTGTGCTGCAGGGATAGCACCACATGGCACCCTGGCGATCAAATCCCTAATGCCTGCACCTACCTAAACAGGTGCTTTAGTCTGCTGAGTTATCTGACAGGCCTTCACAGGGAATCTTTTAAAATTTAAATTTGACAATATTATAAATATTGGCTTTCTATATTATCCTTCCATTTACAATCTGTCTACTCCTCACTAATCTCTTACTTTAGCTTATTAAAGGCTTTTTATGGTTACATAGGTCATAGAATGGTGACCTCATGGTTAATCATTTCATTTTATGGATTTGTTGTTTCAACAAACATTTCCAAGCTCCTTCAGGACTCAGGCAAGTGTAGAGTCAGGACGTTAGGCAATAGACATTGGACACATCCCGGCCATTGTGTAGGTGTTTATTAGGGGACTCTGGCAGTAACTACTGAAGCAAAATCACCAATATGCATTTAAAACAGGAACACCTATGCAGAAGTTAGTGAGTTTTATCCAAGTAGGAAAATCAGTACGGAAAGAGGAAAGACAGTGATACAAGGCTGGTACTTGAAAAATGAGGTGGTTTAGGTGTGCAAACTTCTGAGGCTGAGCATCCAAGGTACATGGATTTGGGAAGGCTCTAAGATGATTTAGGTAGTCAGAATGTGCAAAGTAGCTAGGAGAGGGGAGAACTATGGAGCAAGGGCTGAGCACAGCATTTAGCCAACAAATTCCCTCTAAGCGGACATCCATAGTATTTTAGCAAATATCAAAAGCAATGCTAGAGTGCACAAATTGTGTACAGAACTCTTATTTCTTTAGGATGAATTATCTGCAGTTAAATTAAGCGGCCTGAGTTTGCCCTTTTTTAAAGTTTTGATGAATAGTATTCTCTAGAAGGTTTATGGAATATTAACTTCAGCTCTCCTCTCTCCTTTCCTACCTCATTTTCTTTCTTTTTTTTTTTTTTTTCTCACTTTGGTACTCTTCTATTTCATTTATTTTACCTTCACTGAATCTTCTATATTAGAATAAATTTTTAACGAATTAAGTATAATACTGAATGTAATTGGGAGAAATGACCTTTGGTTTACTGATGTGAAGATGTTGCCACCTCTTAATTTTTCTTTGATATGCCAGTCCCATATTTAAAGTATATGAAATTTATCTCCCTGTGACCTTTGTCCTGCTTTTCTTGTATTTGTCCTCATTTTTCTTCCTTCTGGTTTATTTTCTGTTGACAGAGTAGTGAGGCTGTCTTTGAGTACAATTTCTTGGAGACCTTGGTTGTTCCCTTTCAGCAGATTTCCAGAGACTGGGGCTGCTACGGGCCACAAGTACATCTTTTAAAGAGTCAGTGGGCAATTTTGCCTGTGTACAGGTAGAAAAATGCACCCCAGAGATGGTTCCATCCCACCAAGATATTCGCTAAAGCTGTAGATAGAAATGCTTTAAGGAAAGAAGAGTGAGCGAAAGATGTTAGAGTTGCAAATGACTTGAGACCATGTTGGCAAAATCACCAGCTATCTCCCTAAGCTTCCTCTCAAACAATGAAACAAACAATAGGTGAAACAAACAATACTTGGAAGAGAACAAACAAAGAGTATTTGTAGAAATGTTCAGGAAGCATTTGTTATTGTTTGCAAATTAGGTGTCTGAGCTACACTGTTGATTCTTGAGTGCAAATAATGTCGATGTGGAAAGTTTTACATGATACCAAATATACAAAAATGGGGATGTATTGTTCACTGGGCACTGCACACATGGTCTGGATTCCTTCAAAATTAATTAATCCTGAGTGATTTAAAAAGTAAATGTAGAAATGATTTTAGTATAAAGACTTTGTCACTTTTTATGATTATAGAATAAAATTTATTAATGATGTTTTCCATTGTCAAAAAATAGACTACATTCTTAAGAGAGGGATGAAAAATCTTATAGTCTATTCTTTGTTTTAAAGTTAATCTGGTGGGAAATCTGGTGTCCTGCAACAAATGCATGATTAGAAGTCAGATCTCTTCCCTCAAGACACTGTATGGCCCCCTGCCGGAAAACCACCAAAGTAAAAATAGAAGTTGGTGATCACCCATGAATAGTGCCCCCTATGGTTGTGCAAGGCATAACATGTGTAATCACACACATTAGCCCTGCAAGGGGACATGACCAAGCTTAATTAAATCACCCAGCAGAGGCTGACACTCAAGAAACAATGACTTTGAAGTTATGTCAACAAAATAAAGTTTGAGCCGAGCAGGCTGGATTTCTCCAGAGATCCAGGCTGTAATTAATGTTATGCTACTGGATGTTGTGCTGATGATTGGAAATGACTTTCTCCCACCTTTTCTATATTCAAATATTGACTTTGACCAAAGTTGCTGTGGGAGCAAGAAAAAGATTATTGAGGACAGAGGTAGGAGTCATCTTTCTCAGCACACTGACAGAAGCCTTAGGATGCTGGTAGACGTCTGCGCTAGTACTGTATAACTGCAGTTGTTGGCAGCGAGATGGGAAGTCTCCAGGAAGACAGCCTCTGCTAACTGTTTCTTTTTCCCTTTATGAGACATTGAACTGGAGGTAACTGTGGAGATCTGAAAATGGAGTCTGGTTTAATTAGGTAACATTTTAAGGAAGCCAAGTAACAAATGACAATTTAATTAAATATAATTAAAACACTTTCGACCTTCTTGAGGCCTCTTTCCACGGGCCAATGATTGCAGCAGGAGAGAAGGCCGTGGCAGGAGAGGCAAGGGCTTTTTTAGGTCTCAGCTCTTTTTTTTTATTTTATCTTTTTTTCTTTTTGCTACTAGAAATGCAGCTGGATCCTATTTTTAATCCATTTGCACATTTGTTTGAATTAAAATCCCAGATTGTTGTGCTTTCAAGGTTGAATGTGCATGGCAGCTAGCGTTTTATCCAAGGCTTTCAAGAGTTACAGGGTAACTGGGCTCCTGGAAGAGAAACTCTGCCACCGGTTGGAGCCACAGGGAGGAGAGAAAGAAAACAGACAGAGCCTCAAGCCTCTGATGTCACTGTTGTCTGGGGAAGGACTGTTCTACTTTTAAATGCTACCTACTTAAGACTCTAATTATTCTAAATTACTTAAATTGGCTCTAATGCTTATGTTTTATTATTTGATATTAAAGAGCAAGCCACTTTAAGAAGTTCATAATGCAATCAAAATATTGGCAACCCGTTCTCTCCATAGAAAGCTTGGGTTTGGAAATACCTTTCCACTCTATCCTACCACCTGAATTTTAATCTGAGAGCTGCCGTGTACTCTCCCAGGCCCTTTCCAGTATCCTGTTTATGTCTAAATCCAATAGTCCAGCCATGCCAGCTTGTTACCACATGGAAAACTCCATTGCTCAGAGAAAGTTATGAATCCCTATATTCTTTATGCTTTAAGATCCACTATGACACCTTAAAGTAATTGCCAGGTAAGCCTTCCAGATGGTCTGGGGGGCCCATGGAATAGAGTAATAATTTCCATTAGCATAATATTGTTACTATAAAGATTTAATGTCCTCGCTGATGTGGTATCCTATCCTGGTAGAAAGTTCATGAGAGAAGTACTGGAGAAGATAGTGATATCTCAGCTCTGTCAGGCTTCTAAGCGATTGCTCTGACTGGAGTTGATCCAAGTGACCTGGGAGGTGAGATGATGATTACCAGGCCTAACAATCAGAGGCCAGGGACCCCAGAGCCAGGTCACCTTTGCTGTTACACTCCAAGTTCCACCTCAAGGTTCTGATTTGGTTTCCTTTCTCAGATTCATTGTTCTCTTGATGGGTGATCTTCCCTTGTTAAGTTTCCTGTGCTATGTTTTTCACCTATAAAATGTTATAATAGCAGTATCTACCAGTAATTCAGTACATATCCTGAGGAGTGAAGCCATCTTTATAACAATGCTCATGATAGTATCAGGGACATAGTTAACATGCACAAATCTTCACCATCACCATCATCATCATCATCATCATATTATTATTATTATTATTATTATTATTATTACTGTTGGTGTTCTAGGGTTTTAAGCAAATCATGAGGCTGGATGTGTTGGATCTCAGCTTCCTTATTGGTCCAGTAAAAGAGGTCAACTTCATTCTGAAATTCTATAATTCTATGAGCTAGAACTTTGATCTCATTAAAAATGACAGTGGTTTGAATTTGAACAAGGATTTTGTTTTTTGAGATCCACCACCAGACTTTGGAAACTGCATGTATTTTACAATAGGTGTTAACTGTTAGAGAAAACAATCACTGGGATGGAATGAGGATCCTTTGTAGGGGACAGAAAGAATGGTGGGTCTCTCCATCTCCCATCTTCCCTCCCTTCTTCTCTGCCTTATATAATGTACTTAGGAGGTCATTAAATCTCCCTTGTCCCAGGCCATAGAGAAGGGAGGAGGTGGTTAATTTTTATATGTACTTAAAAATTGTTTAGGTTGGTCATCTTCCATTATCAGTTTAAAGAGCACATCTTTCCCCTCTGATATGAAAGCAATTTCCTACACTTTGCCTCCTCTCAACTTTTTTTTTTTTCCCTCTCTTTTCTGCAAGAAAGAACACAGTCCTTTGGAAATCCAACACTGTGAACTGGACAGTGGTTATTACTGGGCTTGACAACTCTTCACAGCATTGCCAAATCTCTGTGTATTTAGTGTGTGTTACATTTGCCCCCCACCCCCTTTTACAAGATCTTTTTACCCTCTGGTTGTTGTGGTCCTTAATTGGTCCATGCAGTTGATTGTGCTCTGGGGAGAAAACTGGACAGTGCGTCAGCACCCTGACTTCTCTGTCTTCTACCCACAAAGCAATTGTTCTTTTCACTCTGGGAAAAGAAGTGCCATTTTCCCTTCTCATGAAAGTTTTCATTTCACAATTTTCCTATTCTGTTATCTGAAGTTGTGCTATGAAGCACATGAGAGCCCTTTGCTTTGCATTAAGGTGACCATCTCAAGGCCGGCTATCCAGAACATTACACTTTTGGGAGGAATGGAGATAAGCTACTTTTGCAAAACAGTCCTGATGTAAAAACACAGCTGATAGCTCTGCCCTTTGCCTGAAATGCCCCTTTCCTCTTTCCCAGTGGCTTGAATCTGCAAAAATATAGAGTGTTCAATAGTTATCACTGAAAGAACTTCTTTCCAAACTCAGATTTCCAGGGAGGCAGCATATTAATAAGTGAAAGTAGAGATCATTAAGGTTTCTTTTTTTTAAGCTTCTAACCTGATTTCCTTAAAGGGAAATATTGACTTTTTTTTTTTTTAACTTAAAAGTCCTGTGCAATTCAAATGGGCAATTTATGACATAAAATTAACCAGTGGATTTGGTATAAATAATATCTCTGTTGTCAGTTACAAGGCCAACACGTGAGGAGTGGCCATTGTCCTTCATTGTCCATGAGCATTTCAGTATTTGCTAGCAGTCCACAGGGTTCCATTCAGGTTAAACACTCAGCGTCATGAAATTCCAGAAGTTCATTTCCTATTCAAACACAGTAAAGGCAAGAGACAAAATGAAGATAAATTTCTCAATGGACCAAGATAAGCTGGTTAGCTAAGGGGCAAGATAATGAGTTAGCCTTAAGCCAGTTCTGATTCTTCCAGGATTTATCTTTACAGCTTTTGGTGATGAACCATCTATCTTCAGGCTGAGTGATTTCTATCTTATGCTTACACCTGAGGCATCTGAATAACAGGGTTGAAGGTGACTGGAAGCACAGCCGCAGAATCCTCTCACTGTGTACACAGCCTTGGGTAGGCGGGAATGCAGAGGAAGAGGTCTGCCTGAGATAGCCTTAAGAAGAGTGGGGCACGGGAAACGTTTTCTCTGTGAAAACTCACACTGAGGAGACATGTTTCTTACTGAAATGTTCATGCAGAACTAGACTTAAAATCGGAGTGCCCAGTGTGACTCACACATAGTGATTAGCAATTTGCTTTGGAAGAGGAAGACACACTGGTCCTTCCTTTCAACTGTCTAACTATTCCCCTAGGCAGGAAACTGGTATGTTTCAGTATTCGCATCTGTATGCCCTGAGTGCCGGTTCCATTTGTTTCTTGAGGCTTTGAGTCCATTCTCTCTTCTCATCTCACACATTGCTCTCATCTTGTGTGATCATGACCAGAAAACTGCACCTCATCATTTGGCCTGATGGCCTCCTGCCTGATGGTTTCCCTGAGTATAATCTCTCTTTGCTGATCCAAGTGCTGGAAGAACAGTGCAACAAGATCACCACCAGTGCCCTGGCAGCTTTCAGAGTGTGGACACTGAATCTCTTCCCCAGTCCTCCAGCATCAGAACCTATATTTTACAAGATCTCTAGCAGGTATCTATCAAAGAGAATTTTTGCTCTTCTTCAATGATTGTTGGCTGATGGTCTCAGTATTTGATGTGTGATCGTTTTTACATCCTTGATATCAAAACCTGGCATTAGAAGAACTAGCAGACAATACTAAATAGTCGGTCTAGAAAAATATTGAAAGTAGGGGAGATAGCTCAGTGGCACAGCACCTGCCTGGCAAGCATGAGGTCATGTGTTTAATTCCTCTTATGAAAAAAATATTGAATATAGAATTGGAAAAGATAGATTTTGTGCCCCCCTCCATTTATTTCTAATGGCCAGGTCATTAGAATGGGGAAGTCGTTTGACTTTTCTAGATCTCAGAGTATTGGTGCTGATAACTTCCAATGTTTCTGACTGTAGTACTTAGTGGTTGTCCTTGTACACTGTTCAACCTATGGTCGAAGAGCAGCCATCTGGAAAATGGGTAATAATGATGCCTCACACCATATACCAAAGTGACATACTAAAACATGAAATAATGAAATAATATGGATAAGAAAATATTAGATTTCCTCTGAACTTTTTAGGCAAAGATTGTATAACCTGGAATTTAAAAAAAGACTGATGAACTTGATTACATAAAATGTATATAAAAACAAATCCATATACAAGTGAAAATCTGGAAGAAAATACTTTTTTAACTTTTAGAAATTGTTTTGTTTTTATTAGCCTCATTCCCATTTTTGCTTAAGTGTCAGCAGAACAGCTCAAGGCCTCTCGGTGGTGGTTCCTATCCACTCAATGGCCTGCGCAGTGGGGGATGCAGACCAATCTTCTGTGGCTGGCTGAGCACTCCAGTCTCTTGTAGGGAACTCCTGAGTGGGCATAGTGGGTTCCTGCATGCCTTCACACCAGTCTTTGACCTCAGGCATGAGCAGCATTGAACTCTGGAGCTGGTGCAGTCCATTCACCCTGAAGTTCCTCCTTGGTCAGCCTTTTCAGCAGCAACTTGCTCTTCCTTTTCAATCTCTTCAGGATCCTGACAGAAGTAGAGATCAGGCATGACTTGCCATAGGTGTTCATGGGAAATGGTGTCACACATGCACTGCACTTCTGGGGCCAGCATCCACCACATCAGACCCACAGAGTGAGCTCCCTTATTGTTGCATGGGATGGCAATGTCCACATAGAGCAGGGGAGAATCTGTGTTGCACAGAGAAATGGTTGGCAGATTGACATAAGATGTCTTAATGAGGGGCTGGTGCTCAGCCCTGGGGTCAGTAACCACCAGAAGATGTGGCTCTCTGAAGGCTGCCTAGATCTGGTTGGTAAAGGTTCCAGGAGTGAAGCGGCCAGCAATAGGAGTAGCTCCAGTGGCAGTAGTGAACTTCAGCACAGCCCACTGGCCTGTGTTCCTAGAGGATATGATGCTGATGTCAGCAGAGTTCTCAATGGCTGCTCTGTCTCGAGCTGCCAGGAGGAGCTTTTCCCAAGTCTGCTTCAGATTTTTGAAGTTGATTCCATCATTTTTCCTTTTGTAGATATACTTCTTCATCTGGAAATCCAGGTTGGTGCCACCTAAGTGTGTTCCTGAAGCAAGGAACTTGAGGACGTCCTTCTCCTCTATTTGCAGGACATCAATAACTCTGGACATGGTGAAGTTTCCCTTTAAGTTATGATGGGAATCAAGAACAATGCCATATGGACCCCTGCCTGGGCAGTACAGAAAGGAAAGTTGAGAAGGCCTTTTGTTTGTTTTATTGGTCTGTCTGACCATGCCTTCAGGCCACAGCGGGCTTAGCTTGTAGAGCTGGGGATTGAATCCAGGTCCCCTGAGCCTCACTGTATTTGCCTGAGCACATGCTTAAACAAGTGTGCCAGTCTACAGGCCCCCCAGTGCTTGTAATATATTATGACACATATCACCAGTAGAGTCAACATCACAGATAAATAAGGCTCATAAGTTCTGGTCAAGTGTTTTATAACTGCATAAAAAATGGGAAATATACAAATCACAAAAAAGCACAAGTGAAATAATACTATTTCTCTCCTTGGTTTAATGAAAATGTAAAGGTAAAAAAGTTTTTGTTGGTAAGATTATGGGGAAACAAGAAGTCTATTACGATGTTAGTAGGAATGAAAGCTATACAAAACTTATACAGGGAAATTGGGTAATATCTAAGAAAACTACGTATGCCTTCATCTCTGGGTCCAGAAATTCTTCCAACAGAAAGAAATCTACCTTCAAGATAGACCTCCAGCAATATAAACATTACTATTGTTATGTTTTATGTATTTAGTACAAGGTCTATAGAGTCTCACTACACAGATTGGACTCTTAGCGATCCTCCTGTTTTCAGTCTCCCAAGAGGTGGGAGTCCCAGTCTGTCACTGGCTCAGCATGCTGGCACAGCAGGCCAGGGGTCGAATCCCTGTCCCTGAGCCTGCCTAAGCAGGTGCTTTAGTCAGTTGAGCTATCTGGCTGGCCCCAAACATTATTGTTAACAGTGATTCCTGGTTGGACAACTTGTCAACCTAGTGACTTGATGAAAAGTTGTCTCAAAATAAAAGCACTGAGAAAATGTTGGCAATGTAGCTCTCTGCGAAGTTCCTGGCTTCAGTCTGTAGTACTATGAACAAAAGAAAGAAAAGTAATGAGGACAATTGCTAAAAACCTGTAGGAGGTGATATCCACAACACTATTAAACAAAAAAGGCAAATCATCAGACACCTACCATATGCTACTTTTAATGTAAGGGTGAAGAAGATAATAGAAATTTCATGTCTATCCATTCATATGTGTAAAGAGACAAGTTGTGCCAGAAGGATAAACTAGAAAACAAAATGTCAGGTAACCATGAGCAATGTGTTTGTATGTGTGGGCGTGAGAGTGAAAGGTTTGGTGGGAATCGGTGGTAAGGAGGACCAGTTAATAACACTTGGCTGAGTTTATCTTTTTGCATAGCTCTGTCTCTGAATTGTGATGATGTTTATACAACCAGAAATACATTAATAGTTGAAATAACCAAATACATGCATGTGTGCATGTAGGTATGTTTGCAAAGATAGAGGTACTTAACTGCATTACAATAGAATAACAATAATGCATACTTTATGGAGAAAAATAAACCAAATACATTTAAAAAGATAGTATTTTGTCTGTATACATAAGGCAAAAGACAAGAACTATTCACAAATAATGTTCTTTAGAAAATTTATTTCTAGCTTATGTATATCGATTAGCAGCTCAAGAAATGTGTTATAGTTTTACTACAATTGCACAAATTAAGTAAAAATATTGTCAATACTAAAACTCAGATTTTTACCATCAGAGAAAGTGATAGGAGAGGAAAAAGAAAATTCTAGAATAAGTGGTTATGGATTGAAATCATAGCTACCAATATGCAATCATGAATATATACACATACACACATGTATGCACAAAGAAGGATAGGTAAAAATATGAATAAATACTATTTTAAGTTAATACATATGGAAGCTAGCATGTTATATACTTGTGTATATCCATATGTAGCAAATGAGAGAATTATAAGTCATCACTAAGTAATTGCTGTAATAATTAGAGGCGTTAAGATGAGCTGTGATGACAAAGGAGATATTCACATTTCCTTAAAGTTTCCTCACAAGCTACTTTTTAACTGCAAAGATAAAGGTAGTAGTTTTATAGTGGAGACATCTGGCAAACACCTCAGTAAAACAATAGATCAAGGTCTACCTCACCCATCATACGATATCAGGACATCTGGTCCTTCCCAGTCTTTCCCAGTAGGATAACCTGAGGGGGGTCAGAACATGGATTCTGTTATCCTTAACCCCCAGTTCAAAACACCTAGCCATGAGAAAAATATCAGATAAGACCAACTAAGAGACACTCTTTAAAGTAGCTGATTACAAAAATGTCTAAGTCTCAACAGAGAGGGAAAAAAGAACAGTTTTCACAGACCAGAAATGATTAAG
>PVJA010000950.1:66900-101935 GCA_004027025.1 Myocastor coypus
AAAAAAAAAAAAAAAAAAAAAAAAAAAAAAAAAAAAAAAAAAAAAAAAAAAAAAAAAAAAAAAAAAAAAAAAAAAAAAAAAAAAAAAAAAAAAAAAAAAAAAAAAAAAAAAAAAAAAAAAAAAAAAAAAAAAAAAAAAAAAAGAACTTTAGATAGAAATAGAAAAATCTGAATAAATCCCAGATTAATTAAAAAGTATTAACAATGTTGATTTCTTTATTTTGATAACTGTGCCATAATATAACATAAATTATTTGGGGGACTCTGTGAAGGCTATATAAGAACAATCTGTACTATTTTTGCAAATTGTTAAGTAGCTAAAATTATCTGATCATAAAAAGTGGTAAGCCACTTTTAAATTAACCAGATCCTCAGAAATTGTTTCAAGAGAAAGTTTTAAAAATTTATGGCAGGAATCTGTGAAGAAAAATTATAGTGTAAAATCTTAAACCCATAGAGTTGTTTTATTTAAATGTATGAACTGAAAGGATCTTGGAAACATAAAGGAAATAACTGACATATATAAATAAAAACAGGTGGAAGAGAGCAGAACAAGAGAAAAAATTAGAATACTAAGCTTTCAACTTAAAAAAGATTAAGAAATAGTTGCAAGTGGGTTGTTTTAGAAGATTGATTTCAAAATATCAAGCTCAAATACACTGATGAAATTGGTTTCTCTATTTTCCAAAATGATGTCTTGTCATCTTTCTTATTCAACTGGACAGAAAGCTAAGCAAAAAGAAAGACTTAGTATTGGCAAAAATTGCAGAAGTTTGCTAGAGTCCGGAAACCAAGCACACATTAAAGATGTCAGAGAGTGACCTTTGTGCATGGCAGTCAGCTGAGAAAGCTCACCTCTAACTCCCCAGTTGTAATTGGATCACACAGTAAGTTCTTATTGTTTGAAGTGTTTTCTTTCTTTCTTTCTTTTTTTTTTTTTTTTTTTTCCCCATTTTATTCATTCTTCTGTTACCGCCCAATTTTACAGCCGGAGCAGGTTTCGTCACACTTTGCAAGTTCATCACATTTTAATTCTATTTCTAACATGCTAGATTAGGTTTAAGGGTCACCAAAGTCAGGAGGTGCTGACCTTTGCCCTCTTAATGGTTCTCACCATTAGTGCTTGACCCTGAAAGCTATGTATATAATAAACTATATTTATAGGTGCACAGGGAAGGGGAGAGGAGAAACAAAATGAGTAGAGTGATTATTTGCTTTGCCATGCTGTTCAGAGATTAGGAATGTTCACACAGTCTCCCCTCCAGCGGATGAACTTGGACTGATTCTCCTGCACTGTGGTCTGACTGAACACCAGCATGAAATTACAGTGGAGAAGAGGATTTAAACCGACACCGGGGCTAATCTTACTCTCTTGGGATTGCTGGTATGTTTACCTTCAGCATGCCCTCACCTGACAGCTCGTGTTCTGGTTTTCTTTGGGTATAAAACAAGGAAAATGTATGACATAGATTTAAGAAGGGAAAAATAATCAAACAATTTATGTTCATATATTTGATTTCTGAAAGGTTTTTAGAAAATTATTTTTGAAACTTTGAGTATGCCCTCTGATTAAGAGAGAACAACTTGAAGCTCTTAACATTTGATGTCTCTAACCCTCTGCTTCCATAAACTGAATATTTTTCCTCCTTCTGTAGTTTCCAAGGACAATTTTCTTCTTTTAAACTTTGGGCAGATAAAGATGGGGGATACAGTTGAGTGCCAGAGTGCTTGAATGCCATACGTGAGGTCCTGTGTGTGAGCTTCAGGAGTACAAATAAAAATTCAGGAGTATAAAAATGTTTACTTTCTGTCCTTTCAAAAATATCTAGCTTCTATGACCTTTTGCTAATTTGCACCATTAATTGAAATTAGTAGCATAGCTTTAGGGCTGGAATAAGAGACTCATTTTCTGGGAGCAGAGTTTCCAGGGCATCGCAGCAGCCTATCAGTGTTTAGATTGACATAATGCTTTGTGGCCAGTGTCCCCTTATGTGCTTGTGTTTGTACCCACACAAACAAAATTGGGCATTATGAAGGACAGAATAAGTACACACAAATGTTGAAAAAAAGAGGATAAAATTTCTTATTAATTTACTCCCAGGAACAAGCACTATAACCTTTTGGGGAGTGACTAGACAAAAACTTTACTGAAGCTGAGGATAATTATTCTGGCAATATACAAGCAATTCAAAAGGAATGCATAGTGATTAAGGCAAAGAATTTCTCTTGGTCAGAGATTGAGTGAGAGTTCTGGTCTTATAAAATACTCTATTTCCTCCATTAATTGCGTCCGTGTGGAGTTGTAACCAAGTAGCTGAAACAAATAAAACTTAAGTAAAATTGTTTCCTTTTAAAACATTTCACTTAATTTGTGGAAGAAGTTTGAACTCATTAAACATGAACAGTTCCCTCTTAACCCCTACCCAACCCCCCAAAAGAGTACCTCTACCCCATGCCTCCTTCAGAAACATTCTACCCATGGCATGTACCTCCATCCCATCTTCCTAAGGCAGGGGAGTGGTTGTGACTGGGTGGGGTTGGGGGTATGGGGTCAGTGGGGAGCACACCTTAGTCTCCATCTTGTAGTTTGGTGGAAGTAAAGCAAGGCATACAACATAAGCCTAGGGCTTTGCCAACCTCTGTGCTTGGGCCTGCAATAAATAATGGTTGATTCCTTCTTACTGTGACTTTCATCATTCTCACTGTTACATGCCTTGAAGTGCCTGGGTAAGACTTCTCCATGGTGTGAGGACTTTTTCTTTTCTTTCTTTCTTTTTTTTTCTGTTAGAGGGTGAGATGGTTTTATGAAAGGGATATACTCCTTACAAAGCAGATAATCAGTGCTTCAGAAAACCAGATAACTGATGGATCAGATAATCGATGCATCAGGAGAAGGCATAATCCGAGCAAAAATCCACTGACAATGTAAGTGGGTGTGAGGGAAGTCTTTGGGTGTTGTCCCATGCTGGTTTATTGCATCTGTCCATTCTTTACAATACAAAGCACATCAGAAATAACGCAGGAAATCCTTCCCTGAAGGAGTCTCTTCAAATCATAGATGAATACAGCAAAGTCATAGACCTCTCCCTTTCTGTCTCATTTTGTGAGAGAAGACTTCAGAGTGGATATTTAGGGTTCTTTTTATTTGCACACAAAAAGATATTGACCTGTGAAACTCTTCGTGGACCATTTATGGTGAATTATTTACCCTCATCTTTGTCTACATTGTATATCCCCAGATAGTGAAGATATATAGTTATTTGAGGATTTAGATGAACATGAACTAAGGAAACCTGCAAATGAGCTTCTGAGCTTGTGAATTCCAATAGAGATTGCCTAAAGCCTTACTTCTTAAATATCAACATGCCTATTTTCAAGTTCTCAAACTATCACAGTGATGGATTCATTCATCTTTTCCTTTCATTGCAGGGCGGATGCATGAGTTCATTCCCTAGCTTTTCTTCTTTTCCAGGGATCAACCGATCAAGGGTTTGCCCCACACACCTTGTATAGTCAAGGATTTTGAATTTAATGAGTCAGGGTTTTCCTGTGAGGCTGAGTCACACTTTATTTTTGTTTGTCATGACTGGGAAGTGTAGAGCTATGATACAGTCAGTAGGGCCAGGCTCATCACATTTAAAGAGGCATGGAAAATAAGAAAAGCTACTAAGTTTCTGTGTGACTTATTTCTAAGTCCTTTCCCCCTTTAATGTCCAATAAAGCAAATACACAGCAATGTACATAACATAGGCAATGCAAATTGAATGGAGCTATCCTTAGGATATAATTCTTCTTCTCTATGTTAAAATTATAATTTAAATAGAGAAGAAGCAAGTAGATGTGAGAGGTGGATAAGCATTTCATTATTCAGAATATATGAATTGGAAGGTTTCTGGCCACATGTATAGCCAGAACTGAAAGAATAAAAAATGAAAGGGGAAAATGTTATCTTTACAATTTCAAAAGGAACTTGTAAAGAGTATCTATGATGGATTCATTTATTATTTAATTCTGTGATCAAATTTACCATTTTATCTATTTCTAAATACATAAATTAGTGATATATATATATATATATATATATATTTTTTTTTTTTTTTTTTTTTTTTTTTTTTTTTTTTTTTTTTTTTTTTTTTTTTTTTTTTTTTTTTTTGTCTTTTTTGAGACAGGGTCTCGCTATGCAGTTCAGGCTGGCCTTGAGCTCACTTTGGTAGCCCAGGCTGGTCTCCAAGTTGCACTGATCCTCCTGCGTCACCCTCCCGAGTGCTGGGATTACAGGTGTGAGCCACCACGCCCGGCTCTAAATTAGTGACATTAAAGGGCATTGAGGATTGTGTGTGTGTGTTTTAGGGAAGGGTCTACAGGGCATTCAGGGTCTCACTACTATATCATACTCACAGTGATCTGCCTGTTTGCAGCCTCCCAAAAATTGGGATTATAGGTGCATGCCACCATGCCCAGTCTCAGTTGCCCTCTTGACACACCCCGGGTGTGAGACTGGCATGGGAGGCCTGAGGATCGAAGTCCCAGCCCCTGAGCCTACTAGCAGGAACTTGGGCATTGACAATGCTACACAACTATCATTACTATCTACTTCCATAACTTTTTCATCATTTCTAAACACAAAATCTATATCTTCTGAGTAATAATTCCTGTTCCTTTTCCCCCAGCCCCTGGTAACCACTGTTAGAAGTTTATAGTTATGAATTTAGCTATTTTAAGTTCTCTTCTCCACAAAATTTTAGTAATGTCATATAATATTTGCCCTTTTCTATATATAGAGCACTATCTATGTATCATGAGCACTATCTTCCAGGTCTGTAGAGGTTATAGTGTTTCAAGTTCTTTTCTTTTTATGGCTCAGTAATATCCTATTAAAATCATTCTTTTAAAAATCTCCATTTATCTGTTGATGGCAATTGGATCATGTTTACCTTTTGACTACGATACATAGTGGGGCTATGAAAATTGGTGAGCAGATGCCTGTTTGAATGTCTACTTTCACTTTTTGGAAATAGGAACTGAGTGGGATTGATGTATGCTACAGGGAGTTTACCTTTAAGTTTTTGAAGTATTCTTCAGTCTGCATTGCTTCACATTCCAGTAAGCAGCTCAAGAGTTTTATAGTTCTCACCCATGCTAGCATTGTTATTGTGTGTGTATGTGTGTGTGTGTGTGTGTGAGAGAGAGAGAGAGAGAGAGAGAGAGAGAGAGAGAGAGAGAGAGACAGAGAGAGATGAGAGACTAAGGATTCAATGCATGATCTGTGAGCTACACCCGCAAAGCACTTAACTTTTTTTTTGTAGTAAGACAGGGTCTTCTAAATCATGAGTGGGCTTGAACTCATGGTCTTCCTACCTCAGCCTCCCAGAGTGCTGGTGTTACAGACAGTGCCATAATGCTTGGCTGGTTTTGATATTTTGTAGTCATCCTAATGGGTTTGGAAGGTATATCATTGTGGTTTGGGTTTGTATACGCCTAATAATTAGTGAGGCTAATCATCTTTTCATGTGTTTATTAATAATTTGTATATTTAAAGTGAACAATGAATATTTAGATCACTTGCCATTTTTGAATTGGGTTGTTATTATGGAACTACAAGGATTGTTTTAATATGACCATTGCTTATTTTATTTTATTTTTTGACCATTGCTTCTTTAGTATTGTGTTTCCATGCTAAATCTAAATGAATTTCCTTAAGTAAATATTTTACTATATTTATTAGTTTATATTTATTATTATTTACTATATATATATATATATATATATATATATATATATATACACATTAGTTTCAGGTGTGTGTATATTCATGTATTTTAGAAAATCGAGTTTAAATTTAGTTTTCGATTGCATTGTGCCACTTTATTTAAACTCTCTAAGCCTCTCCTGAATGTTAAAATGGGGTGGCAGTAATAGTCCTATATAACTGTTGTGAGGAGTAAATGAAGAGACCTGAGGAAATTACTGGGTATTCTTGTGATGGAAGTTCGTATTGGATAATATTCTAATTAGCAGAGGAAGCTCACACCCCTGAGTATACTCTTCAGTGTGGTTTGAAGTTTACCACTGTATTGCTGGGCAATGATAAAAAAAAAATCCCAAAGATTAAAAAAGGAATAAGTATTTTCCACGTTTATGAGATCCTTGGCACATTAAAAGCAGCTTGGGTTAAAAAAAAAACATAAGATATTGTACCTTTTTTTTTAATAAAAGAAATTATTTGGTATAGGGTCTCACTATGCAGCTTGGACTCACAGTGATCCTCTGTTTTCAGCCTCCCCAGTGCTGAGATAACTGGTGTGTACCACCATTCCCAGACTGAGTCACAGGCTCAGTGTGCCTAGGGGCAAGGCCAGCATGGTGTGTGGTGCTGGGTATTGAATCCTGGTGCCTGTGTTTGCCTAAGCTTAGTCTGCTGAGCTATTTTGCTGGTCGGTGGGATATTTTAAATGTCTGTGTTGAACAAATTAACATAGCACACATCCAGTAGGGTGCACACAGACACAGTGACTACATAGAACCTCACTTGTAGAGGCATCAAATGTCTCAATTTAAATCCATTAACAGGAGGGAGATCTTGAATGCTTCCTCTGCCCTCTACCTTCTATTGCCAGTAGGCTGGGAAAACAGAGTAAGGAAAGTCTTCATAGAGCAAGGGTGACGACCACTACCTTATCCTTATATTATACACATTTTACTCTATCCTATAATTTAGGGGTTAGAAATTGGACGGAAATAGTGAAAACAGTGAGAAAGATTAAATAATGAAGACATACAATATATGGCCTTAAGTAGTGGTTCTCAACCTGTGGGTCGCGACCCTGGCAGGGGTTGAATGACCAAAACACAGGGGTCGCCTAAAGCCATTGGAAAATACATATTTAAACCCATGCTATGCCATGGTGAAATGTTATTTATTGGAATTAGTAATAAATATTTCTCAACATATTATTTTTGGTTTGGGGTCACCACAACATGAGGAACTGTATTGTGGGGTCACGGCATTAGAAAGGTTGAGAACCACCAGAAATAAGTTGAAGTTAACGTAGAGTGATCAGCTCCATTGCTCTTTGTAAAACAATGGCAAAATGAGTCTAAAATACGTTTCCAAGAATTACACACAGTTGTGCACAGGTACAAATAGGCCTAGAGAATGCAACTATTTTAAATTGTTTGACCTCATTCTTTTCTTTTCTTCCTCCTTTGGTAGCCCTCTTCTTTCTTACATTTTTCTCTTCTTTCTTCTTATTCTTTAAATATTCTTTTACAAACTAGACTGCTGAAGTCAGATTTTATTGCCTTTAGTCAAAAGTGGTTTTAAGAATAAGGGGACTTCCCCTTATCTTCATGCTGTTTAACAGCTTGTGTAAACATTTGGCATACCATATGAAATTCTACAGATGGAGTTATCACCGCAATGAAAAACTACCTAGATTATGTTGTCCTTATGGCATTTATTCATTTTCGCATGATGAATGGATGCAAGCAACCATCATTAGAGAACATAATGGTCTCTGATGATGTATTTATGACATGGAAAGATGTCATGTGATGAAGTGTTTACAGCATGTAATGAGGTTGTGTAACAATCTCTTTACAGCCTGCAATTACATTGACTAATTCCTTATAAAAACACTCAACAATGTGCTCTCCATGTGCACGTGCTTGATATCACAGCACTTTAATAACCAGCACCTCTGAACTGCACAACCGGGCAGTTTGGGTGACTCAAAATCCTGCCTCCTAGCCAGGGCATATAAAAGATGCTGGGTGTTCAGTTAGTAAACTCCAAGAATTGCCTCTGACTGCAAGTAACTGAGCTAATAGAAGGCATATGTGTCAATGGCCTCATGAAGCAGAGGACTTGTGCGAAGGCTTTACACCTGAAACCCCCTCTGCATAGCTCCTTGCTTCTGCTTCCCTTCTGCCTGGCAAGGGGAGAAGTATGCACACCTGCTCTCTGACATCTGGGATAATGTATGTACCTGAACCACCATGTCAACCCTTTAATTATGTAGAATTTATCGCTCATCTTATTTTACTAATTAGTGAGTAATTGACTCCAAGGAGACCACCAAAAATATAAACTATGGGCAGAAACCACCTTCTCTGTGAAATTATTTCTGTGAAGGCAGATTAGACAGAAAGCAAGAGCTGCTGAACAGCTAAATAATTGAGGTGCAGGGCATATAGCAAGGCCAGAATCTTTTGTCAGAACTTAGGCCCCAAGATGCAGGTGAACAAGTGTTATACTCATCCTTACAAAGGTATGAGGGACAATGACAAAATGGAGTAATGAAAAGGTAGAGGAAGGTAAATGGGGTGCAGAAATACTATTTACAGAACACATCAGAATATGAACAACCAGTCAAAAGACATTCTAATCTGAGGGGAATAAATAGGCTCTTAGATTAATAGAAATATTAACTTGCTCCTTTCAAATAGACATGCAATGGGATCCAACACAAGGTAGCATACAGCAAAGCTTTTGTGGCATGCCTATGTAATACTCTACAGACAAGAAGGAATGGTGAATATGACCTGGTTTGTGTAATCATAGTTTGCATTTTTAATGTCCCAAACTCAAACTTCAGAGAAATCTAGCACATGGGCCAGAGGAAGCACGCTTGCTTTTAAGGTAGAAAATGAAAATGAAAACATAAATCACTTTAAGGTTTTGGAATAAGTTAATAGGGGATTCAAGGACTCTCTTTCCTTATCCAAAGTTGTTCTAAAGAGCAATCATATTTCCTCAGGTACTGGAGGTATCAAGTGGCCTTTTGCTAAACTATTTATTTATTTTTTAAATTTTTATCTTTAAAGAGAGTATAAAATAGTATTAAAACAGTAAAATTACAAATGGTACAAAATTTCACTAACCAAAATACTGTGATTGATCATATTAATGATCAGTTAATTATAATTAATTAATTCACATGATCACAATATTTGTTGTATTGTGTAGTGTTGTCCTCAAATTAGTTGTTCAAATTATCAGATATATGCATATAAGATTGGAAGAAAGAAATATACAAGAAATTGAGAAGAGAAAAAGGTCAAATAATTGAAAAAAAGAGACCAAACAAATTAAGCACCCACTTCTCCTTTCCATAGACCAGAATAAGCCCACAATACAGTTTATCCAAACCATCCTGCTTAGATACATAGGCATATCTTTTCCTCTACTCCCTCTCCTGTCCTCCTCAAGTCAGTAATTCCTTCTTTTTGAATAGGTTCTCATATTCATGTTTGCACACGGGGGTCAGATTTATTTCACTTAAAAGTCTGGTCTCTAGACCAATCTAACACACCAACCTGAGTCACTAAATTCACCAGAGTTCCACATATCCAAGTACACCACTACCTGGAGTATGAAGGCATTTAATTCTACTTTCTGGAACACTAAAACAGCTGCTACAGAAGCAACGAAGTAGAAACTTGCCTCCAAAAGTATGTCATTCCCTAGAGCTTCCAAGAGAGTATATCTTTCACATGGTTTCACAGAATGGAAACATTTTGCTAGCAGCTCCATTTGACACATGTTTTTCCATATCATTGCCCCAGAAGAACTTATCTCAACCATGTCAGTGATAGAATTGTGTTTAGAGGACAGTCATCATGCTCTGTATACTGCTAGTGTCCTCAGGTCCTAGACCTCCAAAGACAGTCAAAGAGAATACATAAGGAGAAACAACTAGATCTGTGCAGTTAAACTGGATTTGGAAATCAACACGTTTCAAGGACGGTGACATTTAGCAGGGTAATGTAGCTGAGGCACTCTGCTCATGGTCTAGTCTGATTCAGCCATGAAGATTTCACTGAATGACTTTACTTTTGTTAGCTGGAAGAAGTTCGTGGAAGAATTGCAAGACTTCTTAGTGACTGCTGATGCCTCCATGACTCAATGGCTATAATGCACTTTAGCTGGTGTTAGCATGGTACTTGCTTCTAAATTGTGGGTTTCAGAATTAGGGAGTAGACTATTTTCAGAGCATCTTACAGCAAAAAGGACAATAACCTAGGTAGAGGTGAGAAGGATATTGGTGCTCCACACTCACTTTGGGATTCTTCTTGTTCCATGTGACAAGGGTAGGAACATGCACTGGTTTGCTGAAAGCAAATGGGAATGTCAAAAATGTGTTTATTTTGTTCACAAGCAATAAATAGCAGTGGAATTTGCTAGAATAACTGGTGGTGAACAAAATAGACAATTAATACAGTTTTAATAGTTATCTGTGATTAGCAATTGAGAAAGGCTCATTGATAAATATATTGGTAATGTACAGTACAGAAAATAAATTATTTTTAGGAACTATAAGGGAAGTTTCTTCTTGATTTTCAATCTCATCTTAAATTGTGTTTTATTTCCTATTTGAATATACAAACCAATGACATTTTCTCTTTATTTCCTTTATAATGGAATATCAGGAATTTAAAAAAAATCTCCTTGATACTGATTTTGATTGTCACTGCACCTTAAAATTCAGAGAGATGTATTTTAATTTTTATTAAAAATCAGCAATCAGTTCTGACAATGGCAAAATGTTTTGGTACCTCAGTGTAGTGTTCAGAGAGCCTTCTTATGTTCTGAATTACAAAGACAAAAGTTTCTTCGTACCTTTGCTTTATAGTTTGTTGATAAGGAGTGAATGTGGCCAAACTTATAATGGTTGGGGATTGGGAGAATTTTCAGTAGGATATCAGGAAAGTGGAAGCGAAAAAGAGAAAAGGAGGGAGAAAGCCAATTCATAGAGATGGCTGTTAAAAGCACACAAAATACTAAGGATTTGCATTTTAATTTATCCAAAATACTTAGAAGAACATTTTCACAATGGAGTTACGAAGCATAAAAAAAAGATCAATTTGAACCCTAGGAACATGGACCAGCATATTAAATAAAATAAATAAGAGACTGAAGGTAGAGGCAAATTACCACATGGTCTCTCTCATGAGAAATCTAATGTATAAGTAATTAAAGAAGCAAAATAAAGGTAGCTCTTAGGGCACAGGAAGGCAGACCCTGTGGATCTGGGAATGGGAGAGATGTGAGCAAGGGTAGGGAAACGGGAAGAGGACCAAGCTGTGTACGCGTGTGGATCAGCTCCCAGATGGGATGTGTGTATTATGCATCTGAAACAACTTACTAATAAAATTTTACAGAAGCATCTTTTCACATGTCTGGAGATGGTTCCAGTAAACACAATTTTTGAGAATTAAAGGTTTCAGTGCCATTTAATTTTCTTTAAATGAGTACAAGATCTGTTCTTGTGTCTTTAAGATCTCCCCCAAGTGAAATTACATATTGAATGACTTTACGATTCATTTGAAAAACTGAACTCATGAGTGAATACATCTACAGACCATAGAAGTATCTGTTTGGCATTGACACTGGAGAGCAGCTCCTGTTGTCCTGTCCTTAGCTGCTGTGAAGCCATTGTGAATTAATATCCAGTCATGGCTTCTCAGCTGACCTCACAGAGCTTTACATCTCTTGCAAATAACATGCTTTGGCTGCTTTGCAATACAACAATGGAGTTTGAATTTGCTAATTTTATATTACCCAGTGTTATTATCCCTTTCCTACAGATGAGTAAGTTGTTTCAAGAAAGAGCTAAGAATCCTATGTCCCTAGAGTTCACCATTGATAGAGACTCAAAGAGACAACGGAGTCTTTTTACACTTAGAGATTTTACCATACCTTATTGCATGTAATTATAAATACTGCTTTCTGCCTTGTGTTTGCCTCGGTTTCCTCTCACTTATTCCTTATTTCTTTTTTGCAAAATGGTAAGGCATTTTTTTTTTTATAATGGAAGCATTTTTTGTTATGATCCTGGATCTTAATTCTCAGTCTGATTTATTTATTTATTTATTTATTTATTTATTTATTTATTTATTTATTTATTTATTTATTTTTTGTGCGGGACTGGGGTTGAAACTCATGACCTTGCACTTGCCAGGAAGGCACTTGTGCCACGGAGCTATCTCCCCAGCCCCAAAACATAAAGGATGCAACACTATTGGTGGTAAAAAGTTTGAAGGATTAAATATGAATGGGACCTTAGATGGTGGAGAGCCTTCAATCTCAGCACCTTGGAGGAAAAGGGCCTCCTTGGTGATGCCGGGCCTCACTTGCCAGCCTAATTTCCCAGCCTCAGGGTCTGACCTGCTGAAGACAAGGAGGGGTGATGGCAGAAGGAACAAGCCAGGGGGCAGAGGCATCATGCTCCAGCCAGTTCCAGGGCAAGAAGTGAAATTTAACCTTCTGAATCAAAAGTTCTACCCTTTCACAGGTCACTCGTCCCAGGGCAATAACCACAAAGAAAGTAAGATCCCCACCAGGCACAACCTATTTTCATTTTTTTAAAATGTCAGTAATAGAAAAAAAGCCCAGAATTGAAAGTTGTAAGAAGCAGCTAGTGTATCATTTGCCTTTCTTTTAGCTTAAAATATTTATGCATCATGTTTTAAATTTAAATTTAGTGTTTATTTAAAGGAGTTCAATAAAGTGTTGCTATCATTTGTAGTGTCCATAAGTTACTGAAAAGAGTTAAAAAGCTGTCAGGATTTTTGTGAGACAATTGAGGCAAATGTGGCTTGCAATGGTTCCCTGTTTTATTTGTTATTTTCTAGAAAGTATTTATAATCAGGCAGGTATTATGATAAGAGGAATATATACATATATGTATATATTCATATATATATATATATCACTGGAGTATCAAAAGGATATATTTTGGGCTTTACTGTAATAATTAGATTTATCATAATCAATAAAATGTGTGAGCAGAGTTTATTGAAGTATCAATTTCCCATTGCATAATGCCCTCTAGGAATCTTAATTTTTAATTCAAACAGAAAGCAGAAGATTTGTAGTACAGATGCCAACAAATGTGTGAGGTTAAAGAAAGCACACGACTTCTATGGCAATCAAAGTGGGGCTTAGAACTATTCCCTTTCCACTCCTTTCCATATCCTTTGAATCACCAGTAACCCCAGGTGAGTGGGATCTTTAAATAGTTAAGTCACAGGTGTTTCTGCCTAGGTTGCAGAAGCTTAGGCAGAACAGCAATGCCTCATGATTTTTCCTTCATTGTCTGGAATAGTGAAGTGCACTTGAGTGTAGGGAATATTACAGTTTGCTCACACATCTATAGTAAAAGGAAGCAAGTCTCTGAGTTTCATTATTACCACACTTTCCAACTATACATGTGCCAAAATTCAGAATGAATTGTGGGTCTTCACAGATTCTTTAAAAATGAAGTTGGAAACAGAGCTATCAAAGATAGAGTCATTTATTAGCAGCATGAAGTGTTTTTGTTTTGTTTCATTTGGTTTGGAGTGGTAATAGCAGTGAGCGACGCATGCATTAGTTTGATTGTAATAAATCCTTGATTCTCCACTCCTCTCAGCATTTGAAACTGGAACATTTCTCATGAATCAAGGAGTTTCTTATTCTACTTCTTGAGCTTGAGTCGGATTTGTATGTGCTAAAAAGTTGCAGTGGAAGTGATGGCATTCCAATGCAACCTTCAAGGGACATACAGTTCGCATTTACACCTCGCGTCAGAACTGTACCCAGCCATTATTGCATAAACCCAACCTAGTGTATTGGAAGATGAGAGTGCACGGAGCAGAAACAGATTTTCATAGCTACAGTCCTCTTAGATCAGGACATCCCCACTAGTATTAGTTAGCTTTCTCATTTCTGGAACAAAATACTCAACACAACTTCAAGGAAGAGAGATTTTATTTGGCTCACAGCTTGAGATGGTGTGGTGCAGACCATGGCAATCTGGTTTCAAAGGGTGAACATCATGCTAGAAAGATGTGGTGGAACAGAGCTGCTCATTTCATGGTAGCTGAGGGCCAGAGTGTGGAAACAACTCTGGGTGGAAAGGGACCAGGTACTGCTACAAGATTGTGTCTCCATGGTCTATCAAGACACTGTTAGAACTACACTTTTTGATTTTTCTAGGTGACTCTTAAACCAATCAAATGAACAATCCAGTTCACCTGCTACATTCCTTCCTTGTTAACTTGATGTCCAAAAACATCTTCTTAAACCATACTTAGTCTTTAAATGACAGTAATAAATTCATAATTCAACCTAACATGATACAACTGTCCCTCACAGAACTAAAGATGCACCAAACTGCCCCCAAGTTGCTATATTTTTAGTATTGCTCAAAAGTCTAAGTCTGACTTCTCCTTTGAGATACAAGGCAAATTCTTAGCTTTAAGCACTTGAAAAGTCAAATAGCAAGTTACATAATTCTAATATATGATGACATAGAGTAAACACTGCCACTTGAACACGGAGGGATAGAATTGTAGCTAAGTATAGGATTAAAACAAGGGAAAACCAGCAGGCAAGCATTATGTGCCATAGCTCCATGCCCAGCACCTGGGGATGTGGTGGTAAAACGTGCGGTCCAAAATGCTTGGGCATTCCAAATACTATGACCTTAATGGTTGCATCCCACGTGGATATCTCTTGGACTGGCTCTGCTCACTTTCTGTGACTTTCCAAGGCAGCTGTCACATGTCCCTGCCATGTCTGATGTCACGATCTTTCTGCTGCGCTAGTGACTTTGTTTCATGGCTGCACATGCCCACTTCTCATTGGCAATTTGTCGGGCCTTCCAAGCAACATTTTGAAATCTAAGTGGAAGCCTCTATGACCTCAAAGCACCAACCAGTCTTCTGTGTGGCTGAGAAAAAAGCAAAGTGCCTCAAGTCATCTTTCTTCTTGTCTGTCTACAAAGCACTTGGCGCCTTGGTGGTGTGAGTTGCTTCAGCAACCATATCTCCTTTGGTGCAAACATTACATGTGGTTCTTTTCAGGCTGACATTTATAGTTTTTTAAACCTTGATACTTTGACTTTACTTTTGTTTTTCACAATAAATCTAACTGAAAGCAGTCAGCAAGACCCATGCTTGAAGAGAAATACTGAGCTGCTTTGAAATCTACTCCCTAATTAATTAGGCTGCCACATTTAAATTCACTCTTCTTACACAAAAAGACTTATATGTATGAACAAATTCCTTACTAGAGTGCAACACACATAGCAATAGTCCAATGCTCACAAGAATGTCCATTCTCAGCTGAACCTCATTGGCTTCTACAGTCTGCATTTCTATTGGCATTCTGATGTTCTAAATTCTGACCAGAATTGTGCCATAGGCTATGCTTACAGCATTCTAGGGTTTCCCAAACTGGTATCTCCAAACCTTTACAAATTGCTTCTGCAAGCAATGTCCAAAGGCTATTGAAGGACATGATCATCATAAATAGAGATAATCGCACTTTTTTAGTAATGATTTTTTGATTTAGTCAATTTTCCCATTACTGGGTTGAAATATTTGACATCTACAACTTAAAGAAGGGGAAATTTAATTTGTCTCACGTTTTCAAAGAGTTTAGTCCATGGTTGGATGGCTCCAAGGCAATATCATTGTGGCAGAAAGGGATTGTGGATCAAAGCTGGTACTTTACAGCAACCCAGCCCAGCCATTGGTACAAATAGGGAAATAGCTCCAGAGAGAAAAAGGCCAGGGACAAGATATCGTATCCAAGCTCAAATCATTATGACCCATGAATTTATCAGACACACCTAGAAGTTCGCTTTACTAATACCTAGGTAGCAACTAGTTAGGCAGGTTGACAGTTAAACTTAACCAATGCACAGATGACATATGGACTTGTAGGCAGTAATAAATATTACTGCTTTTAAATCATGGAGCGTGGTAGTGGTTTGTCATTTAGATATAACTATTTGATGGAATGCATGAATTGTAAATTTAGGAAAGAACATTAGAGTTTCTTTCTAATTTCTAGATATTAAGAATCATTTACTTAACATCTCCCATTTTTTTATCGAACACTTAGTAGGTGGGAAGCACTGAGCTAAACACATTTCCTACCTGTCCTGAATGTTACCCTTCTGTGAGGGTAACATTTGATGAATCAAGGTGTTTCATGAGTTAAATTTTTGATGGCTGGAATTCTGACTCTCAGTATCTCATAATGTAGTCTTGTTTGAAGATAAACTTAGGGAAGATAATCAAGTTACCACAGTGCTCACAAGGCAGACTCTACTAAATGTGAACAGTGTACTTATACACAACTTATACACAGGGGAAATTTGGAAACAAACATTCAATGAGAAAAGTCAATATGAAAGTACAAAAGGTGAAAGTAGCCAGGTGACCTGAGTGATAAGGTTATGGATAAAGGCTATCAAAGACTGCAGAGAGACACTTAAAGTTAGAAGAGGTAAGGAAGCCCACCATAGAGAGCATGACACTGTCAACGTGTTGATTTTGGGCTTCTAGTCTTCACAATTCAGAGATTTGTTTTAAACTATTCAATTTTGCCCTCCCTAGGGAACAGATGAATAGGGTAGCAGCTCAAGTGTAAAGCAATTTCTGTCATTCCTGATCTTTATGGTTAAAATATAAAAAATAATGAAATTTAATAGACAAGTTAAATTATCTATGTACCATAACATGTATAATTTTCTATGCGTATCTCTGATGAGGTTGGTTAATATAAGCTGTTACACCTGATCTTCAGCAATTGTTAGTGCTTGTGTACAACATATATTTTTAAACCATCTGCTTTCATTAGGACTACCAAAGGGTTTAAATTGTTTGTTTTTCAAATAAGGTGTGTGTGTGTGTGTGTGTGTAGTCAGTGAGTGATATGAAATATGACATTATGCAAGATTAAAACAAAAATAAATAAAACACAATCCCAATCTTTAAAGTTATTGATCTAGTTCATCCTGGATTTTATTGAACATCAAAAGATACTTAGCCAAATATGGGCTTTTAAATCTAACTTTTCTCTCTCTCTCTCTCTCTCTCTCTCTCTCTTTTCAAAATACAAATGGAAAACTATGCCTTAGGCACCCAGGTTGCTAATGTCACAGCCCTTTCATGCTCCTACGAATGGACATCTAGCCTGTGCACTGCTAATTCACAGAATGTACCAAGTTCAACAGTTTCACTTTCCTTTCTCTTCCATTGGAATACAATGTGTTTAGTTCTAATGCTGCTTCCAAGTTACTCTTGTAGTGAATTGTCATCTGTGACTAGTCAGTTGTGTTCTCCAATCTAAAATAGAACAAGTGTTTTTTTTTTTTTGGCATCATATTTGGTTAATATTTCTCTAATGTTTATCTTGGTTAGAACAAGCAAGAATGTTGTTTCTTCTTTCTTTTTTTTCTTAAGAGAAAACTCACGATTGACATATTTCCCATTGATAAAATTTTTAAATATGCTTAGAAGATAGCTCTATAAACATATAAATAGAATTTAAGACAACATAAATCTATGCCTGGAATTCCTTTCTTTGTTATTTTCAAGTGGTACTTTTCTCATACTACTGCACATCCTATTCATTGTCCTTATTCTTTTTTTTTTTTTTTTTTGTATTTTAGGGAAGGGTCTCTAGGGTGTTCAGGGTCTAACTATTACATCGGACTTGTAGTGATCCACCTGTTTATAGCCTCCCAAGAGATGGGATTACAGACACATGCTACCAAGCCCAGACTCAATTATCACCTGAGCATACCCTGGGGTCAGGGCCAACACAGCAAGCCCAGGGACTGAACCTCCAGCCCTTGCTCCGCTTGTAGGCACTTTGATCCATTGAGCTATTTGGCTGGCCCTGTCCTTATTCTTATAAATTAAAATGCATGAACTTTTGGTGCCTAGGAACCAATGTGAACTTAACATAAAAAAATAATTTAAAAGTTTATTCTTTGTACAGAAATTTTTACCAGAGCAAGGAACAGTAAGCAAAGCACTTACTACTATAACAATAATAGATCTCTTGAATCTGTTTGTCTTTCATGCCCTTGGTCAAAATCACATGTAATTATATCACAAAATCACACATAATTGCATCATTGTTCTGTATCTTTTAAAAATAAAAAAAAAATCTAACAAAATCAGGGGTGCATTATCATGATGGTGGGTGGGTAATGGGGATCTCAGGCTAGTGTCACCTGCTCTCAAGTGAAGGCAGAGGAAGTAATCTCCTTCTATATTCCACTCTCACTTTAGGGGCTCAAGGATCTACCACTGGGTACAAGCAGCTCCGTGTTATGCTTTATTTCTTACCATTACCTAAGAGCTTCAGACACTAACAGTTGGGGTTTTGGAACTGGACTAAACCATGGGGTTGTTATAGCTGACTATTAATGGGAGGAGAAACTTGGTCAGGAGAGGCAGTTACTGGGGGCATGATCTGCAAAGGGGTGTCTTTCTCCCTGGCTACTTTCTTTCCTGTCAGTATGAACCCAAATAAACCTTTTCTCCTTGAAGTTGTGGGCATTTCATATTGTGTTTTAACCAGGAGAAGGGTTGTTACTGTGATAAAACCAGATCATCAGGCCACATTCCAGTCTTATGGAACCCAAATCAGCATTTTAACAAGATTTCCAAGGGATTTCAATACATTATAATGTGAGATACCCTCAACTACAGCATCTCTAAATAGGCTACACTTCTAGAAACTCAACTCTTCCAGTATCTCTCTGAGCAATGAACTACAGACCCTCAATGGAATCCAGAACTGAGTTTTATTGGTATGGCTAATTTGTAGGTAGTCATCAGAGATTTTTCATTAAACTGGGTAATCTTCCCATCCTTCAGACAATTTCCACAAATGTATTGTCTTAGGAAGGGCTTATTGTCATGGACTGTGTCTAGTTGTCTCTGCAAAGCCTCATGCAGTCATGGGGTGAAGACTTCTAGAATTCGAGATTAATTCATGATCAACTTGGATGATGGGTGACCCAAGGCTGGGATTATAGGTGTGAGTGTTACACCTAGCCTGAGGTCAAGAGCCTGAATATCATATAAGAGAAACAGAAAGACATATTTTCTCTGTTGCCATTGTTGCTGTTTTGCCACCATGAACTACTGTTCTCTCCCATAAGCCAGTCTGCCTTGGAGCCAGCTGAGTATGGACTGAAACCTCCAGTAACTGAACTCAATAAATCTTTCCTTCCTTCATTTTTGGTGTAGGGTATTTGTTCCAGAAATGAGAGAAGAGTAACTAAGACATTTATATATTGAAAAATAATTGTTTTCCAGGCCCAGATGACTGTCAATTTATTTTATTTTAATTTTTGCAGGACTGGGGTTCAAACTCATGACTTTGCACTTTCCAGGAAGGCACTTGTGCCATGGAGCTATCTCCCTAGCCCCTGTGCTTACCAATTTCAAGGACATAAATACATGAGCCCACCTGACTGAAACATGAGTATGTTCAGAAAATCATGAATATTATACAACAGTAGAGTAAGGCCAAGACTTTTCTTAGAAAAGTGTTTTTCAGACTTTGAACGGGAAACAATAGGTGGTGCGTACAATAAATGTAGTGAATATATCTATAAGATTAGCTTACCATGGTCAGCTACAGAGTTGGATGAGGAAGAGTGCAGAAGGTGTCTGCACACCTTAGACTGAAGGATTCAGTTCCAAAGTCTAAAGCTAACTGTAGTGTTCTGTGCAAATCTCTATCAGTCAGCTGTTGGGTCTGCGATGGAAGGCTGAAGCATCTGTGACAGAAGGGCTTTTTTACAATGGGTTTTCCACAAGAGCACAAGTGTAATGAAAACCACCACTAAATCAAAGCTAACATGGGAAAAGAAAAGGCTCACATTAATATCATGATCATCAGAAACATGGACTCTAGAAAGTCCACCACCACTGGCCATCTGGTCTACAAATATGGTGGCATCAACAAAAGAATGTTTAAAAAATTGAGAAGGAGGCTACTGAGATGGTGAAAAGTTCTTGCAATTATGCCTGGATCTTAGACAAGCTGAAAGCCAAGCATGAGTGTGGTACTATCATTGACTTCTCCCTATGGAAATTTCAAATCAGCAAGTATTATGTGACCACCAGTGATAGCCCTGGACCTGGAAACTTCATAAAAAACATAATTACAGACATATCTCATGCTGACTGTGCTGTCCTGATTGTTGCTGCTGGTATTGGTGACTTTAAAGCCAGTATTTCCAAGAATGGTCAGACCCATGAGCATGTCCCTCTGGCATACACAAAGGGTGTGAAACAACTAATTGTTGGTGTTAACAAAATAGACTGTACTGAGCCACCCAACATTTAGAAGAGATATAAGGAAGTCAGCATCTACATTAAGAAAATTGACTAAAACTCAACACTGTAACTCTTGTGACAATTTCTGGTTGGAATGGTGAAAACATGTTGGAGTGAAGTGTTAATATGCCTCAGTTCAAAGGATGGAAGCTTATGATCAAGATGGCAATGCCAATGGAACCACACTGTTTGAAGCTTTGGATTGCATCCTTCCACCCGCTCACCCAATTGTCAAGGCTTTGCAACTGCTCCTCAGGATGGCTACAAAATTGGTGGTGTTGGTACTATCCCTGTGGGCCCAGTGGAGACTAGGGTTCTCAAACACAGCATAGTGGTCACCTTTGCTCCAGTCAGTGTCACAACTGAAGTCAAGTTTGTTGAAATGAACCATGAAGCTTTGAGCACAGCTCTTTCTGGGGATAGCTTGAGTATCAATATCAAGAATGTGTCTATTGAAGATGTTCAGCATGGCAATGTTGCTGGTGACAGAAAAATGAGCCACTAGGGGAAGTAGCTGGTTTCACTGCTCAGATGATTATCCTGAACCATCTTGATCACATCAGTGCTGGCTATGTCCCTGTCCTGGATTGTCACACAGCTCACATTGCTTGGAAGTTTGTTGAGCTGAAAGAAAAGATTGATCACTTGTCTGGAATATAGGCCCATTGTTCACATGGTTCCAAGCAAGCCCATATGTGCTGAGAGTTTCTCTGACTATCCACCTCTGGGGTGTTTCACTATTCATGATATGAGACAGACAGTTGCTGTGGGTGCCATCAAAGCTGTGAACAAGAAGGCTGCTGGAGCTAGCAAGGTCACCAAGTCTGCCCAGAATGGTCAGAAGGCTAAATGAATATCATCCCTAACACCTGCCACCCTAGTCCTTAATCAGTGGTGGAACACTGGTCTCAGAACTGTTTCTCTCAATTGGCCAATTAAGTTTAATAGTGAAAGACTGGTTAATGATAATAATACATCATAGGGGCTGGGGAGATCACTCCATGACACAAGTGCCTGCCTAGCAAGTGCAAGGTTATGAGTTCTAATCCCAATCCTGAAAAAAGAAAAAAGCATCATAAAATGTTCAGAAAGAAAGGACAATGTTTTGTGGACTTGTGTGTGTGGGTGGGGGGGCAGTTTTTAAGTTATTAGTTTTTAGTTTTTAAAGTCAATACTTTTCAATGGAAATAACTTGAGCAAAAATCTGTCACAGAATCTTGAGACTCATTAAAACAAAGATGAATGAGAAACAAACAAACAAACCAGAAAGCTAAAGGTTCCAAACTGGAGGCCAAAATATCTGCACTGGAAGCCAGGGGATGAAGTCCAAGCTGACTGGGAAGACTGAAGTTGCTGGAAATGTCAAATCCTTCCTCAACCCCTTTATATACCCTTCTTGTGCTCAGTAATTCTGGGACAGGCCCTCCCCATCCTAGGACAGGCCCCTCCCCACCCCCAAGGTCCAGGGTGTGGAACCACCAGGTGATTCAGCCAAGTTGACACAATGTATTGACCACTAACTACAGTGAGTCATAGCCATTATGCAAAAGATAGAACAAAATATCCAATAGCACAAAGAAATGAAGTGGACTAGAAAATAACAAAGGCATCACCATGCATAGTAAGGGAAAATTTGGGTTTGTTAAATAATGTCATATCTATCTATCTATCTATCATCTATCTATCTATCTATCTATCTATATCTCAAATGTAGGATTTTCCCTATTGGCTACCAGCCCAACATTTCAAAGATCACTAAGACAGATTATACTAAGTATCTCTTATAAAGAGATGTTTAAGGAAACTTCACTCACTAAAATATCAATGGAAAAAAGTCCCAATCTCTAATCATTAGAAGGAATGTTTTATTTCAAAATTTTTGATTTGGAAATCTACAATGATATGTGTTGTGGTTTCTACAACAAGACCAGTATTCATAGTTTCCAGAAGAATAATAAGAGGAAATCCAACATTAGTGTGATATTTCCTCAAATACACAGAAAACTGCTTTAATTTTTGGAAATAAGTTTTGAGTATCAGATAGAATTTTAGAAATTTTAGTTCTTGTGATTCCTGAGTTGCAATAGCCTACCATCACTTGCGCATTATTATAATCAGAGTATTACATTTGATTTCCAGAGTGAAAGCAGATTGAAGCTTTCCATTGTATAACTTCTAGGAAAAGGAATCTCTCCTAAAATATTAAATCTCTCCTAAAATCAACATTTTCTTAATTGAGTATAAAAGCAGTGGAAACATGATTACATGATTTGCCAATGAGTTCACACTAGGTAATTTAATGACAAGAGGTGCTTAAAGGTTTTCAAACCAAACTTGGTTTTAGAACACTGCAGAGAATTCCACTTTTCCATGGTTAAATTCTTTAGTATAAAAAGGGGAATTCTTACCCTCAAAAGGATAATAGTCTTTCCCATACCGGGGAATTGCTCATACCTTCAGTCTTGAATTAATGTGCCCATATACTCACTTCATTTAGATTTTCACTCTATTCCTTTTAGAGGAAATTTTGAACGGAATTATGTATGGACTAGAAGCCAATCTGGCTTAATATTTATAACTCAGAGTGTGTGCATAGAAATCTGATATAAAAATCATGAAATAGGACCAGGGAAATAGCTCAGTGGTCTAAGCACCTGCCTGGCAAGTGCAAGGACTGGAGTTTGATCCTCAGTACTACATGTAGGGCCTGTCCCTGGGCCCACCTATCAGGTCAGGTCACAGAAACTGGGTGTGGTGGTGCACATCTGCAATTCCAGGCTGAGAACAGGAGGATCACTATGAGTTTGAGTCACACATAGTGAAAAATACATAAATTAAAAAAATAAAAATAAAAATAATGGAATAGTATCAGAATTACTGTGTTGTCTGGCTTAAGAGAACGGAGACTCCTTGATTGTTCATGAACTAATATTTTAGAGTAGTCATTTTTCCTTCCTTTTCTAGAAGTTCAGTAATTTATTCTTGGTGAAAGTTGTACCTTAGTACAAATGTATGCATTTTTTTCTACTTAAAATAATTTAAGCTACTTTATAAAAACACAACTCAGAAATTCAGTGTTTAGGCAAAGAACATACAAGCACTTCTGTTCTTTGACAAGGTCAGAAAAGTTATAATAGCACAAAACTCTGTGAAGTAAGAGGTCTAAAATAGCAAGTTATAATCTTTGCTGGTAGATTTGCAAATAAATTATATTTACTATATTAGAAGAAAGATTGCTTTTCTGATTAGAAGTGAAAGGAGTATTATGCAATGAATATGAAGAATTGACTCAAGGGGCCATTGTGTGTGCATATGTGTTTGTGTGTGTGTGTGTGTGTGTGTGTGTGTGTGTGTGTGTATGTAAGGGGATCATATGATTTTCTGGGTTTCCCCTAGAAAACAAGTTTAATATGCTAAGTGTCTAAGTTAAATCAGGGTGCCCATGCTTTGTGGAGCTATGGAGATGTAATTGTGACTGGGCCATGACAGCAATTTTCAGGTTTAATTCTCCTTTGAGTGTTTGGGTGCATTGGTGATTGTAATTGCCACTCATGGCTAAAAGGTTGAAAAGTCGCGATGAACAATTCATTCATTGTCTTATTCACATCTGGGTTAATTTTTCCTTCTTGGAGAACTCTGTACCACTCTGTTCTTTGCTTCTTGCCACAAGATAGCAATGCCAATTTCGCTCTGTTTACTTGGAAGTCTTGAGGCTAATGCATCAGTGCTTGCCACAAATTAATGGAATTCTTTCCAGCTGCAATGTTTTTGGATTGTCAAACAATAAACCAAAAACACTGAAGTGCCTTGGCTGTTTTTCTCTTAATTATGTGTCATTTTCAAAGATGATGTAAACACAATTACTTGTTCAAATGACCATAACGTTTAGGATATTTCAAAGAAATGGATGAAAATATTATGGAAAGCAGTGGGTCAAAAAAAAAAAAAGTTCTTTGTATTTGAAGCCAGAGGAGCTATCATCTCCTAAGAAAAAGAATTTAAGAAGGGAAAGTACTTAGGGTAAACTGTGTTCATGTTAAAGAGAGTAGCACAAAGGCCAAGATTAGAGATAAGGAATCTAGTATTGTTGGGTTGATGGCCAACTGGTGCCCCCAAAGTTGTTTTAGCTCTGCTGTGTGATAAACACTCAGAAAAAAAACACTGGGTAGAGGGGGACCAGTGGCAGCTTTCCATATTCTATTTTGAGATGGTTTCAGATTCTGATGCCAGGCTACCTGGATACTTTGAGAACGGAGCATCGGATGAATTCTTGTCATTTCATTCTGAATGCAAAAGTGTTAAAAGATACACAGGCAACTGAGGCTGTCTATACATCACAGCCACAAATTAAAAGGATAAAAAGGCCCCTGTGGTTGAAGGAGTAGACTATTTTTTAGTTTTTAATTTTTTGAGGGTAGATTATTTGGAAGGCTGACTTTTTCCTCATGTATCATACAATCCATACTGACTCACTTTGTTCTTTGTATCTCGTTAGCACTCTCTATGTTTGTTGGATTGAGATGATTCTGAAATTGATTTGACTAT
The DNA here is from genome assembly GCA_004027025.1 of Myocastor coypus. NCBI lineage: Eukaryota > Metazoa > Chordata > Mammalia > Rodentia > Myocastoridae > Myocastor > Myocastor coypus. Next base: position 91,587 of record PVJA010000950.1, read on the forward strand.
TGCTTCATTTTCTCAGAATCAATTAAAATGCTCTTTTAGTGTTGGAAATCTTAAATCAAAGTATGGTTTTGATTCAAATTGTGGTCCTCTTCCTGACTTGTTCTTTCGAACTGCATGAAGACATGTGTGTGAAATTAAACCAACATTAGCCAAAATCTACCTCCATATCTTGATCTTAAGACTTCATCTAGCAAACAACAATCCAACTTACTATACAAGCAAATAGCAACCTCAACTAGGGTTATATTTTTCTAAGAAATAGCCAAGTCTCAGCCAATCATAGAAACTAAGATTTAGCCACTCAATAGCTGCCAACTGATGAGACTATGTCCATTTAAGGTAAATCTCTCATTGGCTATCATTGAAGACAAATGCCAAGCTATACACATTCAGGCTATTTCTTTATGTCACCTCAATTTTCTCTCACCACCTGCCCCCACTGCTGAGTGTAGCTATCTGAACTTCTACTGCCTTGTAGTATTGCCTGACCCATGAATTATTCTTTGCTGAAATACAGTCTAATAAATTTAGATTGTCTAAAGCTTTGTAAGCTTTAATAAGTGTGTTAATAATCAGGATGGGGCCCAAATCCTACAAATGCAGATGCTGTAACATCTGAGTATGGGTATTCTTTATGAGTTTGTCAGATGATTCTAATATATAGCAGTGACTAAAAAGTCTATATTGTAAAAGAATATGAAAAAAAAGAAATACTGATATAATTGAGTGTCAACTTAAAAATCGTTAACTTCCCTTTTTGTCTATGTCACCAGTATACTTTATTTCATTTTACTACTTTTTACATCTTTTATCAAAAACTCCATTATTAAATATAAAATCTAGGTGGAAATGATCTGTAAAAATTATTTTTCCTTCCAAAATTCATTTTGAAAATATTATTAAGAAGTTTATAATATAAGATATGAACACATGAAAAGTATGAAAGGGAAAGCAGAGTATAGTACATGTATATTTCTCTAAAATCATCCATTTCACAAAATTATGTAGCATTGTTGTATGTCTGTTCATGGAGAAAAGGAACTGGATATAAACACAATAGTAGTATGTACTCCAGTTGCTGTGTTGAAAGAAATTGATAGAAATAAAAATATACACTACAGAACAAAATGAACTTATGTGAAAATTTACATTTATCAAGTTCACATTCATTCCATTAACTGATCAAGGAGAAAAACAAAATGCAATATTCCACCTGTCTGAAAACCTGGAAGATGGAAAGTTTAGGTTTATTACTTACTTTTAAGAAAAGAAAATAATCACCTTATAATAGTTCCTGGAAAAAAAAAAAGCATAATCAAGGCATAGAAATGAAATAGTTGTTGGGAAATGCAAGTCCAGAAATTTGATGATATCAGGCAATCTTGTACTGTCTAAAATAACTGTGAGTCAGCCCGAACTCTATCAGATTATATTACTATGAATCAAGTCCAAAACTGGAGGTCAGTAAGTGGACCATGTCCTTCTCATGATTTTGAAGATCTCCCTCCTGCCTTTCTTGAGAAGAAATGGCTTGATTATGAGTGATCTATCTTTTTCAATCCTATGTTATTCAGATCAGCAACCACTTTAGTAGCTACTGCAACCTTTTAATACCATCAAAACTGACTCGTGCCATGAGAAGTTGGACATTTGATTTACACACATTTTCTTTGGTAGTATAAATCTAAGACACTGCCTTTCCACTTAATGAAATATCCCATCACTTTTGCCTATTCAGTTAAGAAAATCTATCAGTTGCTGACTTTGGTAGTGAAAGTTCATGAATCTATCAAACTGTCCCTTATTTTTTTAGTCTCCTGGAAAGTTTCTGGATTTTAATGTAAATACAGATGGCCCTCTATTCTAAAGAATATTTTCACCTCTTTTCTCCAAAAAGAACTCACTTCTTCCAGAAGTACACTGCATTCTGATGGCCCTCTCTCCTTCTGGAAAACTCCTGCTCATCTTTCAGAATTTAGATCCCCTAGAATCTCCATTGTGATGTTTCCGTGGCACTCACCCAAACCTGGAAGAATCTATTTTCTTGTACTTTTTGTAGAGGAAGATGCTATAAAACCAGTTACATTGTATTTTCAATTAACTGTTTATATGTAATCTGGAAACACTAATTTTTCCTATAGTATTTCAAATTAAACTATGAGTTCAAGTTCTGATTAGTTATTTTTCAATTTTAAATTAGTTTATTTTGACCTCAGTAACTCCTGCTCATTATAGACAAAATAAAACTGAGTAGATACAAAAAGGAAAATATCACACACAACACAACACAACACAACACAACACCCACTAGAGAAAACTACCTTTGGCTCTCTGTACCCATGAAGTCCACTTCTGCAGACTCTTCATTAACTGTGGATCAAAAAGTTTGAGAAAAAAATTGTACCTATGAGCTGAGGATATAGGTCAATGAAAGAATGTCTGCTTTGCAGGCATGAGGACCTGGGCTTGAATTCCAGAAGGTAGAAAAAATTGCATCTTCATTAAATATATGCAAATTCTTTCCTATCATTATTTTTAAGCAATGCAGTACAATTATTAACATAACATTAGCATTATATTACTAAAGTATACGTAATCTAGAGATAATTCAGAGTGTATGGGAGGATGCATAGAGATTATGCACAAACTCTGAACCACTTTATATAATGAACTTGAGCACCTAGAGAATTTGGAATGCATGGGGGCAGCATTAGGATCAATCTCCTGTAGATACTGAGAGACCACTGTGCTTGTCATGCTTACTTTATTTCTTTCCTGAAAACCATCTGATTCTATGGAGCTGAGGCTATTTTCAGATATTTACTCTCTTCAGCAGTATTTGCTTGGTACTTTGTATGCAGACATGGGCATACTGGGGTATGTTTTTCTGCTATATATGAAGGTAAAAAGTTGTTAAACCAAATGATAGGACTTAAACAAACACTCTTCTGCTCTGTGATCCAAAGCAACATCCTAAAACATTCCTCTTGCTTGTATGAAAATTCTCATATGCTATGAAGACAATGCTTGTGCTTCTAACTTACTCTGAGGACAGAGAAAGCTTTCTATCCGTTTCACATTTTGGTGCCTGAGGTGCTGTAGTCTGGAGCAATAGGCCATCAAAGTTGCTCAGAAAAATCTAGATGAATGGAAAGGTGGTTGGAAGAGAGAAAGGAAAATCTGATTTCACTTTCAAGCCTCAGCACCTGGCTTCAGCTTTTGAAGTCAGGCATTACTTAGAAAGCTGATTGAATAGCTGGCTCTAGTTCTTTGCATCATCTTTTGCAGCCATATTTTGTGGTTGCATCCCTGGGGTATATGTTTCTCTTCCCTTCAGTTTATGTATCAGCTTTGGCTTTATCCAATGCATCTGTGTGGGAATGATGACCTGTTCTTTGCAGCCAGTGCTTAGGGGCTTTCACTTGTGCTTTCCTTCTGTTATGATTTATGTCTAGTTGTCCCCCCAAAGCCTTGTACAGTCACGGGCAGGGACTTCTATAGATTGAGACTTGATCCATGATTCACTAGGATTATGTGATTTAGTACTGATCTAGAGTTTGACACTTGATCCATGACCCCTGGGATTATGTGTTTTAAGTACTTCTGGGATTATGGGTATCGCCTAAGGCAGATAGGCTAAGGTAAAGAGCCTGTTGTAATTTAAAAAGAGAGACAGAGAGGCATACTCACGCTGTTGCTGTCTGCTGCCCTGGTTGGTCAATTGCCTCTGTCATGATTGTTGCTGTTCTGCTGCCATGAACTGGATGCTCTCTGACCTGTTCCACTCAGCCTTGGGCCAGCCAAATGTCAACTGAAACCTCCAGTAGCTGTGAGCTAAATAATCCTTTCCTTCCTTCATTCTGAGTGTTGAGTATTTGGCTCAGCAATGAGTAAAGAGTAACTAAGACACCGTCATCAGAAGTACAACTTCCATATCACAGATGCCTCTGTGACATAGCTACAGTGTTAAATATGTGGGGGGATGTGAGTACAGTATGTCCAGCATCCTGTTGAGTGATCTCAGAGAAGGCACCAGGGAAGATATCCCCACCCCATGCAAGGCCTGGCAAAAGGCCTGGTTAAGTTGGACAAAGTAACTGAGGCCTCCACTTACCTTCACCAGGGACCAATTTTAAACTGTGCTGTTGAGTGGGGCAAGGGCTCTTGGTGCATCATGAGCTCTACGGGTTTTTCTTGACTTGAGATGAGAAAAGGAGTTAGTCATGCAGGTTTCAGTCTTTTGAGATCTCAGGCCAGGACAGACACACCTGAAGGAAGTGGGCTGGTACATGGTTTCAGCAGTATGCTTGATCAAGAGCCACCTGTATTTAAAAAGTAATTATTTCTGTCATAAAAATACTTCTTTTATAATTTGAAAACATTTCTCTTCTCTTCTTTACATTGATTTGTTTTAGTATTTGAATATTTCTTTCTCGAAGTTGCAATTCAGAGCTTTCATAATAGACCACATTTTCCAAAAACCTAATTCAAATTCTGGCTTGTGCAAACAGTTGAATGACTTGGAATTCAATGATTTTCATCCAACTGTAAAATTTATAGTATAGTCTTATACCCAACAAATTATTCTTTGGATTTGAATAACTAGAATTAAGCACAAACTTAAATGTAAGTTCATGATCTAGTCTTTTTTTGTTAATAGATACATGAGTTTATTTTCCCAGCTATGTTATAATTTCAAAGCTTAAACATATAATATTTAAGCTATTAGATATTTGTATAATTAAATTTGCTACAATTAAAATTTAGTATAGAAAGAAGTCACAGGTAGGAGGAAACACAAATTTCACACATATATTTGATTTAGTCTGAAATATATATTGAAGTTTTAAGCTCAACAATAGCACGATGAATATACTGTGTAAAAGATCATGTGGTTGATGGGCCAAGGCAAGCCCAGCTAATAATCTCATCATTCTCCCTATTTTTTTCTGAAAACATACATTATCTCATAGCTCAGTTTGCTCATTCAAAAAATAAAATGACTGCACAGCGGTATTCTGAGAGCTAATTATATAGCTGTGAAGCAATTAAAGCAACCGTCAAAACTGTTTAATAAGATGAAATATAGTTTAATTGCTTCTATTTTATTACTGACACTGCGGGGCTTTTAATTTGCCTGCTAAGATTTCCAAAGCAATAGATAAAAATGCATAATTGTGATTAGATGGAAATGAGGACTGTTGTTGTGAAGCTTATCCCAGAAACTTGTACTTAGGCCAAGTGAGGCCTTCCTGGTGAACAGAAGTAGACTGAGAATCCCTGTGGTGATTTCTCATTCCACACTTTTAGCGGTTTAAAATACAATGGCAAAAAGAGATGCAACATATCGAACAAGACACTGGTAGCCCCAGTATCTAGTACTCTCTCTTTTTAATTTTTTTCTCCAAATTTGTTTTTATTTATTTAGGTATGTATGTATTTATTTTTATTCTATAGCATTCATGCTTAAGGACTGAATGAAACAAATCCTAAGATTGTAGTTGAATTACATATATCCAGGAGATACACACTCTGAGTTTCAGATTCTCTGAGGTGTGTGAGACCAATCCAGTGAGTGACCATAAAAACCTTAGTCTGTATAATTATTTCATTTTTTATTTTTAAACAGCATAAGTGAGGGTTAAAAAGTTAGAAATAATACAGAATTTCACTAAACCAGATGATAGGTTAAATAACAGAGAGAGCAAGGAGAAAAGTTAGGAAATGTGGCAGGGGCAAAACCATGTACACAGGATAGCTAAGACAATTGTCCGAAGAACCTCCAACAGGTTTTTGAAACTAGAAGTTAACTGGTAGAATTCTCACCCTGACAAAACTACACATGCTAATATTTGTGAAATAAAATTACTACACTGAGGATCGCATTGTGCAGACTAAAACCATAGGGTTGGGTGTGGTGGTGCACGCCTATTTGGAAGGCTGAGGTAGGAGGATTGGTGCAAGCTGGAGACCAGCCTGGGTTACAAAAGTGAGCTCAAGGCCAGTCTGAATTGCATAGAGAGACCCTGTCTCAAAAAGATAAAAAACAAAACAAAACAAAACAAAACAAAACTAAACTAAACTAAACTAAACTAAAACCGTGCTTGAAATGCCTGTCATTCTAGTCTAGATGCGTCATTTCAATGATTGCTATACTCTCTCCCAAGTAAATGTTTGTGTAAAAAATAATAATAAAAGAGAATTAGAGACAAGAAAAAATTCCATAGGATTATTCTGCTACAATTTAATATATGGCTAAATTCCTAAATTTCTTTGTAAAAATGAAAAAATATTTTTTCACATTCTATAGGGATTTAAAATTTAGAATATCAATGACTGATGGAAAATACATGTTCCGTGTTATAGTTGAAGTGTTTGGTATTCAGAAAGATAATGATGTTAAGCTCAAGTGTCTATGTTATAGGGAACAATATCATTAAGCTTCTTTTCTGGAGGGTTAACAAATGAAGTTTGCAGACTAGAAAACTAGAGAAAAAGAAGGACTACAAGGATAACCTATATTTTGGCCCCAGGCCTTTAAGGTCAGCGAAGACTCAGGGCATAAGAGAACCTGTACTATAACATCCTATATCTCAGTGGTGTCCCAAATTTTCTTATCAAGGAGATCAAGGAGCTACAGAGGAAAGTGATCAATGGTGTATAGTGTGTATAAGGAGAGTCTCCTAGAGAGAAAGCATTCTCCCAGACTTGTACAGAGAGCAAACTGGTGAAGCAATGGCTATGACTCATCCAGTCGGCTGACACTATCAAAGGATCTACAAGGTGCAATATAAGGTTGCAGGGTATACTCTGAGGGGATTTGACTGACCTTGTCAGATACAAAGTTTACATTGTTTTTGTTATGCAGGTCTTGCTTTACCTTAGTCTTAACCATCCAGCAGAAAAGTCTAACCACTATGTATAACCCACTAATATTATGGAATGTTGGACTACACACACCACTACTTTCTCTTAGTTCAATGAGAAGAAATATTTGTACCAACAGTGTTTAGAAAATTATGTCTGCATCTTGTACTCTGAACAACTACTATGAAAACAACAATAAGCATTGCATTGATTATTGTGGCTGTCCTACTGACGTGTTTTCAAACTGTTTCATTGCTATTTCTTTCTAATTGAAGTTAACTTTTTGAAAGTACAGCCATATTAATATGCTGAGTTGTAAAAGGCTCAAATCAACAGCTTCTGACATTGCCAGTTCTGCTGATAACCTACTACTAATATGGAACTACTGGACTGTACACACAGCTAATTTCTCTTAGTTCAATGAAAAGCAAGATTTGTACTAATAGTATTTATACAAGATATCATGTCTGCATCTTGTACTCTGAACAAATATTATGAAGACAATAACATGTAATGTATTAATTATTGGAACAATCCTACTAACCTGTTATGGAGCTGTCTCATTGCTATTTCTTTGCATTAAAATTAATACTAAAAAACTAAGATGATAGGAATTCAACAGTAGTTGTTGTATTGCATATTGTTGTCTTCGAATTAGTTGTTGAGATTACCAGATACAAGCATGCAAATTGATCAGAATAATCAATAAATAAATCAAAGAATAAATAAAAGAACAGATTTTTAAGCATTAATTATTCCTTTCAGTACACCAGTAGAAATTGGCTGCAAAATTATCAAAGTTATCATGTGTATAAACATATATATACAATATATATATTTTCTTTTTTCTTCTTCTTTCTATTCTTTTTTCCCTCTGCCAGTCAGCTGAGAAATGGATAAAAAAAGACATGATATTTTCATTCAATGGAGTATTACTCACCTATAAAATGGATGTACTCAAGGTAGGTGAATTGGTGCAACTAGAGACTGTACTCATAAGTGAAATAAATCAGACCTGCATATATAAACACTGTATTGTCTCTCTAGTGTAAGAATCTGAAAGATCAAATAAAATTTAATGACCTCTTTAAAAACACATATTAATAATATATATTATGTCATATTAAATTGCTTGTCCTCAAAGTAAATAATTGACATAATTTAAAGTGTGTGTGAGTTGAGACACTTTGGAGCAGATGTAAAAAATGCATCTTTAAAGAGGGAGGGGCAAACCTATCTTAATATTAGGAATAAAGTCAAGAGTACCATTCTAAGGAACATAGAAATAGTACATGGACCATAATAGGAGAAAAGTGTTTTATTTCCCAGAGGAAATTGGAGGTTTTTTTCTGGAGGACTAAAATGTCCTAGAAAAAAGATCAGCAGATAGATTTCATTGAGCTACCAATGACTGGTCGTATATCTGTCTAGTGTATATATGAACCACACAAATGTCAAGATAGCTTCTAGTCAGTTACTGTGTATTTTACTATTAAATGTAAATGGAGGGGCTGGGGAAATAGCTTCGTGACACAAGTGCCTGCCTGGCAAGTGCAAGGTCATGAGTTCAAACCTCGGTCCCACAAAAATGAACAAACAAACAAATAAATGGAAAATCGAGCAGCTTCTGCCACTGTAGGAAGTCTTACAGGGAAGAGAGAACAAAATAAACAGGAGGAAAGAAATCAGAAAAAGAAGAGGTAATATAGGGAAAAGGAGACCAGTCTATAGAAAATATTATTAATTATCTCTCAAAGATAAACAAAGATGTTCAAACCTTTCTGCCCTAAAATGTCACCAAATGTGATTACCAAAGAATTAAAAGAAGTCTTATAAATTAATAATAGGGTAATTTAAATGAAAAATTTTAATAGATGTTTTTAGAAAGTAAATTTGAGGGAAATGATTAGAATCCAAAAATAAAAATAAAAGGATATGAATGCTAAGGCAGAACTCATAAGTACTATCTGATCGTTCTAGTCAATCTAATATCCAATAAGCAAACTAGAACAGAAATAGTGACTAGGACACTATAACTAAATAATGTAAATAAATTTCTCAGTGCTATGGAGATTGAACTATAGCATTAAGAACTCAATACAAGGAATGAAAATTGTTAGTGATAAGGCAATATTTTTCATTTTAGTTTAAAAAGACAAGGGTTACAGAGATAACTGGAAAAGCTTCCAGAATAGGAAAAGTAGGGACATAATAAAAAATAGAGCATAGAAACCTTATAAGATAGCATGACTGGAAACTAGAATGCAGTGGAAAAGGTCCTCACTGTGATGAGCAAGGGCAGTTGTCAAGCCTTGATTGCATGCCTGCTCTGACTGCGATTCCAACATTACTGTGCAGTGGAATCACTTTTAGACCTGCAGTGTTTCCCATAATCTTCCTGTTGCCCTGCTAAGTTCTCAGTGATCTTAGAAAAGACTGGAAAAGGTGTCTGGCTAGAAAAAATACACAAGACAAAAGATGATTTGCACTCAGAAGATCCAAATGTATGAGAGGCAAAAATACTTTAGAGGATGAGGAGTAAAGGCAACTCTGGATGGCAAGTGTTTTAACCAGGAGTGCAAATAGCTCAGTATGGAACCGAATGTCTGAGGAGATCCCTCGTTATTTTTAATACAAAGGCAGCTGCGAGTAGTGATGAGGCAGGATCATCCTTGTTGAGATGTTACTTCGCGGGGTGTGTTTTCTGAGCCACTAGAAGGTACCAAAAGCCTTATGCAGCTGAGTGTGTTGGCACATGCCTACAATCTCAGCACTCAGGAGGCTACAGTATTGCTGTAAGTCTGAGACCAGCCTGAGCTACAAAGGAAGTTCAAGACCATGCCTCAAAAAACGAAGGAAAAAGTTTTGAGGAAATGTAAAATATGCTCTATAAAACAAACAACAGGTACATGGACTGAGTTTGGCTCAAAGTTTCTTTTAACAGACTTGTTAAATCTGGGCTTGGCATCTGATCTTTGGAGGGCTCAGACAGGGTGCCCAGCATCTGCGCAGATTCATTTTATTCAATAGAACTATAATAGATATTAATTTTTCTCTTCATTAAAAATCACATGGTGATTTCATATACAATTTATCCTACCCTACAAGATGGATGTGGTTAATATTTTCTTTAAATTGCACTTGGAACATCGGATGAAGCAGTTACAGGTGGCAGAGTGGCTGGACCCCATGTCATTTGCCTGGGGAATTAACTCTTAAAAATTGCACCAGATGCCTTTTAAACACTCCTTTAAGGTGTGTCTATAACATGTGAATATCATCTCAATGTTTAAAATTCTGGTTTTAACTAACAAATCAGTAAGCATTTTTCAATCTATCATTAAGTTTTTCTTAAGAGGCAGTGTAAGTAGTGGTATTAGTACTGTAACAATTGCTCCAAGCTATGGAGGCTAGCTGGTTCCTACTGACAGAGTCAACAGTGGAAGAAACTCCTAGGGAGTAGTAGCTCAGTATTTCAAATG
>PVJA010000950.1:102035-114858 GCA_004027025.1 Myocastor coypus
AAAAAAAAAAAAAAAAAAAAAAAAAAAAAAAAAAAAAAAAAAAAAAAAAAAAAAAAAAAAAAAAAAAAAAAAAAAAAAAAAAAAAAAAAAAAAAAAAATTAAGACTGTAGAGGAGAGGTATTTATCATGGAGTTTCTTGATGAGCTCTGAATACAATTTCTGTGTATTTATAATATCAAGGCAAAAGGAATGTTGAGCCTTGCACCTGAGAAGTCAGTGTGAGGCCAGATACAACAAAGAGGGATAAGGCTACAAGCAAGAGAATGACAGTAGTTGCTGGGAGACAGAATCAGGAGCCAGACTCCTCTCAGCAGCATTTGCAAGGGAATCAGCTTGATAGTATCTTAACTTTGAATTTCTGGGAGAATGATTCTTTGTTTGTCTAAGGAACTCAAGGATGATGTAATTTGTAAAAGCTGCCCTAGGAAGCTAAGAATAAGACATGTACAATATTTTTCTACTGTTATACAAATGAGGGTTAAACAGTTCTCCAAGCACCAGGTATAGTTGACTCAGGAAATGTTTCTTTTGTTTGTTTGATTTTTGGAGGCAGAATCTTGCTATGTAGTTCAGTCTGGCCTTAACCTTGCTATAAAGCCCAGGCTGACCATGGAGTTTGGCAGTCCTCTAGCTTCAGCCTCCTGAGTGCAAAGACAGGATTTTTTTTTTTTTTTTTAAAAGGGGAGTGATGTTCAAATTGAATAGGATTCATCAGTTCATAAATGAAGGCAAATGTAACTCAAGAAGAGAAAAATGGGGCCAGCCAAATAGCTTAGTGGATTAAAGCACCTGCAAGCAAGCTTAGGGGCCAAGGGTTCATTCCCTGGGCCTGCTGTGCAGGGACTGCCCCTGAGATGCACTGAGATGGCAATTGAGTCTGGCAGCACTCTTCTGTAATCCCAGTTCTTGGAAGGCTGTAAACAGGTATATCACTATGAGTTCCATAGTGGTGAGGCCCAGAATACCCTGTAGGCCCTGTCCTAAAATACAAAAAAAGAGAGAAGATTTTAGAAAAATAGCACCATGAATGAGGAATAAAGTGGCTTTAGGGAGCAGAGGAAGTTCAGTGGCCCTAGATTAGGGAACTGGGTAGGAAGCCAAGAATGTGACTGCACTGAGAACATAAGAAGAGGCCTCACTGTTGCATTAAGTCTGTCAGTGACCTTGGCCAGTAGGCAGTGGTGATTGACCAAGGCTCCTTGGGCCACCGGTAAGCGATGGGATGTAATTATGTAGAGTTCTGCAAGGATAGCACTAGGAACTAGCAGGCCAGTGGGGAGAATTTCATAATACTCTTGCAAAAGAGAAGAAGGGATGAGCCGATGCTATGAAATAAGACTCTAGGTGGGAGACTGTGGTCAGATGTGGGTGGTGAGGATGAGATGGAAGGAAGTCATTCTGGACTTGCAGCATGGGGTTGCGATTGGGGGAGAGAGAGAAGAGAGAGAGAGAAGAGAGAGAGAGACAGAGACAGAAACAGAGACACACAGAGAGACACACAGAGAGAAACAGGCAGAGAGAGAGAAGAAAATGCAAATGCTGGAAAGAAAACCATGCCTAAACTAACATCCTGGGCTGCATACAAGATAAGGATGCTGAGCAGTGTCCACAATTTATCGTCTCAGTGCCCTCAATCCCTGTACCTTTCTCAGCCTCAACTTCTTTGTCTGCAAAGTGGGGAGCAAAGGAAGTGTAATGTTATTTATTTTACAAAGATGCAAATGGATCATATTGCTGGAAAACACTTGGAAAGAGTTAAGAAAAAAAACTATATAAAAAAGTGATAATTTTGGTGGTTGTATTTGGAAAGTGACTTCTTCCTGAGTACACAGATGACCTGGAATGCTGAGGCAGGTTGAGCTTTGGGAAACCCCAGCATTCAGGTAAAAACAAAGCAGTAAGCTGAAGTCCTGCAAAGTAGAGAAGATGAAAGCACTAACACAGAGCCTCTCAGAACTACCAGTTGGTGGGGTACAATCAGAAACTGGGAGGAAATGGAGGTTGTATAATGTGGGAAGTATGTCGGAGACCACAGGAAAGATCTTTAAGAAAGGAGAAGGTGATCATTAAGTCTCTCCATGGTTCTATTGATAGAAACAAGTGGAGTAGTCTAATGGGGAGTGGACAATTGCAGTTCATAACAGCATGTAAGAAATTATTGGAGGGCTAGGAGATATCTTGGCCATCTAAGTGCATATCTGGCAAGTGTAAGGACCAGGATTTGATCCTTGGTACAACATGTCATGCCAGCCCTGGGACCCTGGATATGCTATAGTGGCCACCAAAACCAGGCATAGTGGTGCACACCTGTAATGCCAGCACTGAGAAGGGTGAGACAGGAGGCTTGCTGTGAGTCTGAGCTGTGTAGCGAGATCCTATAGGCTTGTGCCCAGCACTCAGCTAACCCATGAAGAGCAACTTCTCACTTGAGTTGAAATCATACAACAGAAATTAACTGTGTAAAATGTACAATTCACTTTGCTGTACATTTGCAATATTATGCAACAATCACCGCTGTCTACTTACAACACATTTTATCACCCACTAGGGCCCACACTAGGCTGTTGCCGCCAACCTTCCCTGTCCCTACTGCCTAGGAACTCCCAATATGTCTTCTGTCTCTATGGCTGTATCTAGGCATTGATCCCACGGGCTTGGGAGCAGGTAGCCAAACAAGTACTTATATGTGAAGAAAGTTTCAGTCTTGAATGCGTACCTCTGAAGGAGGGCATGCTCTGAGCCAGGTAACCTCAGAAAATGCAACCTGTGAAGACAGAGCCATGGAGGCCACAATCAGAATCCACAATCAGTTCCACAATCAGAACCAGAGGATGACAATGGTTTCTACAGATCAATGGAGCGAATGTTAACATTGAGTCCTGCCTTAGCCATATAATAGCTTTTATGAAAAAGAAGCACATAATCTAAACTTCATTGTTTTCAGGGATTTTTTTTTTTTTAATTTTAAAATTGGGAAAATTTTGTCCTCAAGTGAATACTATTTGTAAATAATCCTCTCTAATTGAAGGCTTAGAATGTCTGGGCAAAACCAAAAATGACTCCCTACTCAGGGTTTAGTAACAGTTTAGGTATTCATACAGGAGCAGCTGAAGAGCCCTGCTGGGGTTTGATCTCAGTAAACCTGCTATTACTCATCTTTCCAGTGAGACTTTCCCTGGGCAAAGCAAAGGGTAACCAAAGTGCATTAATTGCTCACGGATGATTCAAGATAAACAAAGATCTTATAACTTACAATCTCTGTTTCAAATAGTGTATTTCACAGATCAAAAAGTCCCTCTTTGGTGGGGAATTGCAGTTTGAGTATCAGGTCTTCTCTAAATTCCACTACATATGTCAAGCTTTTGCGAAGCGGACATAAAATACATTCGGCTTTATAAATTTAGTGGAATATTATGACACAGGTGCATAGGAGGAAAGTGCAGCTCCAAGTGTCAGAAGGCCATTTAACATAATGCGCTCTGTATGCAGGAGCAGTTAATTTAATATTAAGCCAATAAAACATTAGCCAGTGCCAGTGAAGGTTTTGGTTGTTGACAGCTAGCTAGGTGTCCCACAGTCATGCTGTCTTGCTGTTTGCAGGCCAATTTTACACAGCTGCTTTCTCCTGGAAATCATGGCTCATTTGAGGCCTTCGTGAGTATGACAAATAGCTTCTCTAAGCCTTAGGGATGGCAGAGAAGCTTGGAAATATTTAGCAGCACTTATTAACTTGAATAAGAAGCAAGGTTTCATTTTGTTCCACTAGGCCATTGGCTATGTGGAGGTCTGGCTATTGTCGGAGGTGCAAGCTGGTCAGGCGAGGGCATCTTTTCCAAAGTAGTTCGTAGAGCGGGTCGGTGCTAAGTTCGACTCAAAGTTCTAGTGCTGCTAAATAAAATGGGGAGGGTTCAAATGAAGTCTTTCCTTTTATACTCAGTTTTCTGCAAGTACTGCCCACTAGTTGTCATTCTAAGGATAACACCTAACATAGAGCTTCTTACTTAAGACAGAGGTGTCGCATCTGAGCCGAAATTCAGGAGTGATAGGAAAATGACATATGAGAAGAACTAGGTGATCCTTAAATTACTGAAAGCAAAACCTGCATGATGCAAAGTGTGCTGGAGCTGAAGCAGTGAGGATAAACTACCCAGCTGTTAGAGTTTGGAGGGATAAGGAAAGACACGTGGCACTGGTGCCTGACAGCACGGGGGATTCCACTGAAGTGGTTTTGTGCACACAGAATGACATATGTTGAGAAAATGGGACCAGTACGGCTGCTGTAGAGTTTATAAGATGACCATGGTGACAGGCAGAGTCTGAGTAGATCGGCTTGCCTGATTATAGTGGTTCTGGAGCCACAGGATAGGATTATAACCTTTTCTCTCTCCTGTAGAAAGTGGGCTTGTACATGTGATGAAGGCTTTGGGAGCACGAGTGTAACGTAGGAAAATTCCATTCCAGAACTTCTTCAATTAATCAGCATAGAGAAAATTGAGAAATGCACGGTGTGGTCAGGATATTAAGTAACGACGGACCTGTACTGGGTTGGAATTGACAATGATAAAAAGAAATGGAATGTTTTGAAGAGTCATTTGTAAGAAGTATTTATAGAACATGAGAAACAATTGGCGTAGAGTGATGTGTGGGCAGGTCCAGGCAGATTCTTGGACGTTTAGCTTAAGCAATGCGAAGAACAAAATAAGAGAAGTTGAAGACACAATGGACTTAGAGGAGGAAGGGGCAAAAGCAGTTGTAAGCACCTTGAGAAATCCATGTTTGGATTCCTAGTAGGCTCTAGGGAAAACATGGGCCATAACTTATGAGAGAAATCGATTTCATCGTCACTACCCACGAAAGGGAATTGTTGAAATTATGAAAGTTTGGGGACATACAAACTGATGTTATACTAGGGAGAAAAAATTAAAAGAAGAAAATATTAAGGATATTAAGTAGAGCTTATCTACGTAAACTCTACTTAAAAGGTAAAAACCATCTAATGTTAATAAAACAGAAGATAGCTTTTACCAAGGTGTGATAAGCAGAGACAATGTCTGACAAGTACAAAGAGAAACAGATACATTAACACTGGCAGGCATATTTAAAAGATGGAACTTAGCCTTATGAACTGAGCATTCTTGGGCACATGGGAAGCATGATTATGTATCGGTGTTGAATGTGGGAAAAGTTTAACCTTGTGATGTATGATTGCACCATGTCACAGTATTCCTTTGCATTAGGAGGGCTGACTTCTGTGGGGACTTCTCCTGGCACACAGGCCACACTTTTCTAGGCAGGGTTTTCAGAGCACTACTTATTGCATCCTTTGCTGTGGTGAGTCAGCAGTGATATTCAAAGCAAGGCAGTGGGAAGCAGGTGCTTCAGGGCCCATTCACAGAACTCCCTGGCAAAAATGAGCCCGAAAGGGCCCAGTATCTTAGTGGGGGAACTTTGTTAGAATTCTAGCAATTCTGAAGTTTCAGAATTACATTTATACAGGTGCTGTTATTCTGCTACGGATTAGTTTTTTCAGTTTTGTTGGGACATTTATTAGGAATGTAGGCGCTCATACTCCATTCCAGAACTACTGTTAACCATTTTTCACTTGAATAGTATCCTAGTTGATTCACAAACAGATCACTTTTTGTAAAAGGTATCACTGGACTCTCCAATGAAATAACCATCCTGGGATTCAGTGAGGTGGAAGAAATCTCAGAAACCAAACAGTGTACTTAAGATTTAGGTTAATGGATCTCAAACAGTTACTTCCAGACATGCTACACCTTCAATACCTATGAACTTGTTAAAAATGCAAATTCTTTGGTCTCACCCTAGACTTAAAGAACTGGAAGTACTGAGAGTGGGACCCAGGGTTACATTTTTAACAAAACCTCCTGACAATTCTCACATGATTCTTCAGAATTTGAGAATCATATTGTAGATAACTCTGGTCCAGTATGCTTACATAGTTCATGAACAGGTATAAAAAGTGAATAAAGGTAGTCTGAAAAACTAGCACCAGATTATTACAAATTTAGAAAGCAAAAAGGAAAAATGTCGTTTATAGTACGATATACCACCATGAGCTTATTGCAATTAGCCAAAGCAGATGACCATGTCTGGCTGGCACTGTTGACGGAGCCAGCAGTTGTCTGGCTGATCTTTTGGCAATTAGTGAGCAAGTCCTTTTCTGCAGGGAGTGAAGAGTCAAAGAGGAACTAGGTTATAAGAAGGTGGAAGTACTGTGTAACACCACTTCCAAGTGGACAATGAAATCACAAATTAAGCCAGCCAGCTCCAGGTTGTGGTGTCTAAAGGCTAATTGCATGTAATAAGTGGTCTGGTTTCCTTTGTAATCATACATGTCTGACAGTCATATGGTTGCACTGCCCTAGTAAATCTTGGTAATTCTAACTTATCTTTCAGGTACTACTAGAGAGCTCTTTCACACTGACTCAAAAGTAGGGCTAATGAAAGCTGGTATTTTTGGAGTTGGTGCCACAAGGAAATTTGGCAGCTGTCTTCTGGGTCCATGTACTACCTCACAAGACCCTAACTATGGGTGGCTATTTAAAGCTCAATTAATAAGGATTAAATGATATTTATTCCTCAGAAAGATCAGCCACATTCCCCTTAGTCCATCGTGACCTGTGCCAGGTGGCTGTCATATTGGTTAAGTGGGATTGCTCATGGAACATTTCTATCATCGCAGAGCCTTCTATTGGATAGGACTTGAACTTTTGATTAAAGAGGATTTTCTTCCACTGCTTGAGATTAAACCCCGAACCTTCACGCTGAACTTATTTCTAGCCATTTATTTATTTATTTCTACTTTGAGTCAGCGTCTCTCCTATATGATTAATTTTCCCAGACTAAGATGAACTTGCCATCCTCCTGCCTCAGCCTCCCAGAGTGCTGGAGCATAGGCATGTGCTACCAAGAGACTTGCTGCAAGATTTGTCACAATCAGGCTGACCAAGCAAAGGCTTTTCAGTGGCACTTTGGGCAAGTCCCATTTGTGAAAAGGGTTAAGCTGAGAGCCCAAAGTCCAGCAATCTCCACGTGCTCCAAACATACAAGTGATTTTCCACCTTCTGCCTCAACTCTCCTGCACAGAAGGGTTAGGAGATGACTGTATCACATTGATCTTCTTTATTTTTGTTGTGGCAGAGAGAGGGCATGAAATCACCCAAGGGGTACAAGGAGACTCTGGAGACCATTTTGGGACTTATTTCATGACTTTATTTGTATTTCTTTTTGTTTTTGCCAAGGCTTGTCATCAAAAAAGTAGCTGTACTTAGGTTTTGTTTATTTACATGTTCATGTTTTTTTTTTTTTTTTAATTTGCTGGAAACCAAATAAGACAACTTCATTACAGTGACACAGGTGAGAAGCCAGCAGAGCTTGATGACTGGGTGAGACTGACTTTGTAGGTTTGGCTTAAAGTTTTATAAATTTTTGATTATTTTAGATCTGCCTTTTACAAATGCAGGCTAGAAAGAGAGTGTTATTCTTCCACTTCTGATTTAAGAAACAAATAGTGGAGAGAAAGGAGGAAGGAAGTAAAGAAGAAAGGAAGGAAGGAAAACAGACAATAGACTGTTTGAAGCAAAGGGGTCAGACTAACAACCCTTCAATTATTAGGAAGGCCCTGGGAAACTTTTATGTCTCATGGTATAATAGAATTACAGACTCCACCCTTCCAATCTATAACTCAGAAATTATCATTCTGTAAGGACTCACTTCACATGCACAGAAATAAATTCACTTGATATGTACAGAAGTATGCACAGAAACAAAATAGTGCCATGTATATTTATCATATATATGTACACATTCTCAACTGGTCTGAAATTAGATAGCTAAGTGACTTTTACTTGTGTGTGTACATGCACTGTGTGTGGAGGTAACCTAAGATTAGAAAAAGGACATTTCCTTGGAGACCAACAAACTGCTTCTGCAGTATAAATTTAGGATCATGGCGGTGTGCCTCACTTGTCCTTTGGTGACGTTCCCTTGGGAAAACATGGATCCTTGTGTGTCCCATCTCTCTTGAATTCCCCAGGTTTTTTTTTTTTTTTTCTCACTCTTGTCCTGGGAAAATGAATGTTATGAGCCTTTCTGATGAGGCCTCCAACATCTTCCCTATGAATCTTTGTGACAATCTAAGAGGTCTTTCTGGGCAATTAGCCCCATATAATTTTCGTAATTACATGTTTGGTTCTGATGTGTTTCTCTCCAAAGTTGGTGTGCTATTTGTTTATTTAGTTCTGAACCTAGGGTATGAAATAGTCTGTCTTGTTGCAGGTGACCCCAGGGAGCCCAGAGGAGAGCCGTGAGAAACACTTCTCAAAATGTTTATGTCACGTGGAAAGCTAGCCCTCTTCCTTTCCTCTTCATGCTCATCGTCATTCTATTGAAAAAAATAAATGTGAACTCAATGCAGGCAAATGTTTTGTTGTGTTTCAAATGGCATACTCTCAAGATTAGGACCTTTACTAACACTGCTTGGCCTATAATCCAAACCAGTGAGAGGCTGCTCTGGGGTAACATTTTTCTGATGATGTAACAGGCCATGTCAGAGCTTCTGGTCTCCACTTGGAGGATTCTCAGATAAAACATAATCTGACCACATGGCAACATCCATTTAGGACTTGGGAGGCTCTTCAAACTTCACTCACTTTCCTCTAAACTACAAATTCACTAAGGGCCAGTGAGATAACTCAGCAGACTAAGTGCATGTTTAGGTAAGCACAAAGACCAGAGTTCAAGCCACGGCACCATATGATGTGCTGGTCCCAGGCCTGAGTGTTACTGAGCTGGCTACTGAGTCTAGTATGATAGTGCACACCTGTAATCCCAGCACTGGGGAGGTGGAAAACAGGAGGGTCACTATGAGCCCAAGCTGCCTAGCAAGATCCTGTACCAAATACATTAAAAAAGAAGAAATTACTAAAATTTATTTTTGAGTGTCCTGATCCTCCTGGGGAACATGGATTACTTAGATGACCAAAGATTAGTTAGATAAACTTATTTTCTCTGGTGTGGCAGCTAGCCCATCACTCCTGATTCATAAACCCTAGCTTGGTTTCCACATTCAGATTTTGCTGAATATCACAGGAATGACTGGAAAGGACAATGTTCTACCCAGCAGCCATGGGGAGAGGCAGGTGTGACCATGCAGCATTTTAAACACTCATGCCAGGGGCCAACTGTTGATGGCTGCCTGAGTACTCATCAGAAGGAGTTAATGCATTCTTGATGACTAACAGATGATGTGGAAGAATAAGAGAGAGCTTGCTTGATGTTTCAAAGAAAATTAAGGATAATCTAGGGATTCGTGAAATTATTACATTTGTTCTAAATTTCATCTCTGATTTAGGCTTCCTCAGTCACAACTCTGGGGCTCCTTTAATCTGAGCAAGTGACCTGTGGACCTGACTCTGTTTTGTGCTACTCTACAGCTTAAGCTCCCTCTGGATTTGGGTGATGACACAGCGAACCAGTTGAAAAAACATTTTGTGGTTTGTAATGAATATTTTTAAATGGTTCTGTGCTTTTGGTACGCACAGGCAGTTCTACCAGAGAGCCACCGATTCTGATACTCATTTTGCTTATGAAGTTATAGACTCAATGGGACTTATTCTTCTCCACCTTGAAAAGATATAGAAGAAATGTTAATGCCAATAGTCAGGTGGTTCTAGTTCTTTAATCACCAAGTATATACTTAAAGTTCTTGATATCCTTCCTCATTTATAATATATTTCCAATTAAGTGATCTGAAGCAGTAACACTTTGCCTGGTTCTCATCCACAGTACATCTTTCAAAACAGTAATACAGAAATAGAACCCAAATGCGACACCTTATAATCCCCCGAATTTATTCAGCTTTTCTGACATTATTTGTATATTGCTAATCGTACAGATATGTATATACATTTGTCAGTGCACCTTTACCACTGGTAAGGGCTGGTGCAGTTCTAGCTGGAGTGCAGATGTAGTAAAGCTCCATTGCCTCAGTGATCTCTTCACTTGGTCATGTTTTTAGATGCTTACTTTTTGATGTTGAGTTTTGAAGGTCTTTATATATTTTAGAGGCTAGCTTATTGTGACATAGGAAGGCATTTATTTATTTATTTATTTATTTATTTATTATGCTAGTGGCAATCAAAATCAGGACTTTGCGCTTGCCAGGCAAGTGCTTATACTGCTGAACTAACTCCCTGGTCCTACATAGGAAGTTTTAAACATTCACTCCAACTCTTTAGTTTCATTTCATTCCCTTAACAGAAGCTTCTGAAGAATAAATCATTTTAATATGTATGAGTCCAATTCTTTAGATTATTTCCTTTGTGAATGAGGTTTTTGTACTATATAAATACATGCCTAATCATGTAAAAAGTTTTGCTATCTTTTTCTAAAAGTTTTACTTTTATTCAAAGCCCTGCATTCACTTTAGTTAATTTTTTTTTTTTTTTAATGAGACAGGGTCTTACTATGCAGTTCAGGCTGGCCTTGAGCTCACTTTTGTAGCCCAGGCTGGTCTCGAACTTGCACTGATTCTTCTGCCTCAGCCTCCTGAGTGCTGGGATTACAGGGGTGCGCCACCACACCTGGCTTGGTTTTTTTTTTTTTTTTTCTTGTCTTTTTGAGACCGGGTCTCACTATGCAGTTCAGGCTGGCCTCACGTTAGTTAATTTTTAAACTAGGTGTGGTTAAAGTTTCCCTGCTGACAAATGGTATTCTGTTGCCCCACTGTCATTTGTTAAGATTATCTTTCCTCATCTTTGCATATTTTTCAAAATTAAGTTAGGTTTCCTCATGTGGATGTACTCCTGAGGCTTCTATTTTATCTAATTGATTTCTCCTCTGACAAAATTACATTATTGTATGCCAATAAAGTAAGCCGGAGTGTGAAGTTTAGTGATTCTGCTTATTATTCTTTGTTAGGATTGTTTTAGATATTCTAGAGTTTACACTCTTATGGTAAATTTTGACACATCTATAAAGTTGTGAAAACAATCATCCAGAAAAGAAATTAATAAAACAAACTCATCTGAAAAAATTAGAAGATAGATATGTGCAAATTTGACTGAGATGAAATATCTGCATACTAAAAAGCATAAAACATTGATTAAAATACAAGGAAGGCAACACAAATAAATTAGGAAGACATCCTATGCCCATAGATTGTGATAATTAATACTGTGAAAATATTCATAATAGTCATAGGTTAATGTAAACCGTCAAAATTTCAACATCAATTTTCACGGAAATAGAAAAAGTACTTATTGAAGTCATGCATAACCCAAGAAAAGACCTCAAGTAGCCAAAGACGCATGAGGAAAAGAGAACCAAGGTGGGGATATCATACTGAGTGATTTCAAATATATATTACAAATACAAGGACATGAAGGCAAACATGGAATCACCCCATTTATATATGGAACCTGAAAAAGTAGAAAACCATGACATTTTCAACCTGGAAATAAATAGTTTTATTTCTTCTTTTGTAATCTATATGCTTTTAGTCCAGTAATTTTTTTTTATACTGCTACTTTGACAGGAAGTTCCAGTAGGTATAAGAACAGGGAGTTAACAGTAATAATGTTGAGAAGCAGTACTGAGCACCATCAGCTTTGCCTGTTGTCCATCCAGAGGGAGAGCAGGTGCTGCTCTTCACACCATAATCTTACATTTTTGCTAAATATGTTTTCTTTGTCCAGTGATAACATCTCACTTTTTTTTTTTTTGCTTAATAATTTTAGCCTGTTCACCTGATGAACTTCCTGGAATTGTGAGTAATTGTTGAAACAGTCTTGCATATCTAGAATAAATCCCTCTTGATCAATGTATATATGGAACCTGAAAAGTTGAACTCATAGGATTATAGAAGGGTAGAAGGGTGGTTTCAAGAGCCTACCATGGGGCAGGCTGGGGAAGGGAGAGCTGCTGGCCACTGAATATGCATTTTGAGGTAGAGAGGGTGAATACACTTCTATACTCAGATGCACAGTGCGATGGCTCTAGTTAATCATATACTGCGTGTTATTAAAAGAGCCAGTGTTAAATATTTTTACTAGAAAGAAGTAACAAGTATGTAACTTTTTTTTTTTTTTTTTTTTTTTTAAGGACAGGGTCTTACTATGTAGATTGGACTCATAGTGATACTCCTGTGTTCAGCCTCCCAAGCTTAGGGTTTATAGGCACACACCACCATGCCCAGTCTTAGTCACAGTCTCAGCACACCTTGGAAGTGGGGCTGGCATGATATGTGGGCGACGAACCCGGGCCGCTGTGCCAGCCTAAGCAGGCGCTTTAATTCACTGAGCTATTTGGCCAGCTCTTCAATTTCTTTCTCAAACTCAAAGAAAGTCTGCATTTCTTTGATCAAAGTTGGGAGTTTTCAGCTATTATTTCATCAAATTCTGTTATATCTCTGCTTTCTTTCTTGCTTTGCTCTGTTGCTCTGTTTATGAATGTTGCCTTTTGTTTTGTTGTATCGTAAGTTCTTGACCCTAGGCTTTGCAGGCATACATTTTTCTTTCTATATTTTGTAAATGCTATTTTTCTGTTTTTAATTTTACTGATTCTATCCTCATCCATTTCTCCTCTTTTATTAAACAAATGCATCATGATTTAAAAAGTCAAAATTGTATCTTTCAGTTGTATACTCCCATGTTTAACTGTTTTTGGTGAAATTTTCTCTTTTTGAAGACATTTTATAATTTCTTAAAATATCTGTATGATGACTGCTTTAAAATTCTTGTCAGATGTGATTCATCTAAGTTTTGGCATCAGTTCTTTATCATTTATGTTATCATTA
>PVJA010000950.1:114958-142126 GCA_004027025.1 Myocastor coypus
TTTTTTTTTTTTTTTTTTTTTTTTTTTTTTTTTTTTTTTTTTTTTTTTTTTTTTTTTTACTGTGGTTACACCAGAAACTTCATTCTTTGGAGGCTTTCATTGATGTTTGGCTTGGCTTGTTTGTTTCACTCCTATGAGTTTCCCCATCCCCTCAAAGAAGATGTGTAAAGGGGTAGAAAGATTATTCCCAGCCCAGATTGTCTGGTTACCTTTAAGTTAGAGAGGGATTGAACCATTTGTTATTTGTGAGAATAAATAGGTTTCCTGGTCAAGTACATGTGAAACTCCTTGTTGGTGTCTCCTGTCTCCCTCATTGTTTCCTTAGAGTTGAATGAGGACTCCAAGACCTAGGATACAAAGAGTAGTTTCAGGACTGTTCTTGCTAGACTCAGCCTCCTGACGTCTCCGGATGGAATAGGAAAATTCTTGGCATAGAGGCTCTCCAGAGTGGGTCTAACTATGATTGGACACTCTTTGCCTATACTATCACATCACTGGTGTTTCTCTGTATGGGAACATAGTCTCACCTCCACTAGGGAAGAAGTATCAATTGGGTTCCAGGCTACTCCTTAGCAGAGACCCAGCGGGAATCACATCTGATCGGAGGCAGTATTGGGACTGTGAAGGGATGTTCTTGCCTAGACTGCCTCTCTTGCTGGGTTGGGGGTTGGAAAACTCTTGGCCTTGGCTCCTTCTGTGGGTGAGTGAAGAGGATGTGCCTGTAATGCTCTACCACTGTGCTTTTCTTCTGTGACTGTGCCCATAGGGGCTCCTTCTTCTTCGCTCATCTTTCATGGAAGGGCTAGTTTTATCCTTATTTTGTAATGTCCCAGAAATGTCAAGTGACTTGCTGACTATCAGACATCTAAACAGAGTGTCTTAGTTACTTTTCTCTCATTGCTGGGACAAATACCTGACACTCAAAATGAAGGAAGGAAAGGTTTATTTAGCTCACAGTTTGTGGCGGTTTCAGTCCATATTCGGCTGGCCCAAGGCTGAATGGAACAGGGCAGAAAGCATCCAGTTCATGGCAGCAGAAAGCAACAAAATGGTGGCAGAGGCAGCCAACCAAACAGGGCAGCAGAGAGCAAAAGCTCTAGTCTGTCTGTCTCTCTTTATATCCCTATCAGGCTTTCTGCCTTAGGATATCTGCCCTAGACCACACCCATACTCCCAGCCCTACTCAGACCGATAATCCCATCAATACTAAAACGCATAATCCCAGTGACTCATGAGTCAGGTCTCAATCTATAGAAGTCCCCGCCCAATGACTACATGAAGCTTTGGGGGGACAACTAGACATAGAACACAACACAGGGAGACAACAAAGCTTAAACTCTAGACCTTCAATTTCTCTATGAGTAGGATTAAAAATCTAAATGACCTTCTAAATGAACCATTTATTATTATAGAATTTCTGCCATAACTGTGACATATTTAGATTGAACATTTCTAAGAAATGAATCAGTATTTCCTGCTGAATATCTAGAATTAGATTTATGGAAATAGAAGACAGATGCTATAGGTATGCGAAATAGCCAGGGTGGGGTTAGTGAATTACTTCCCCACAGGGAAGATGAATTTGTGAGGATAGCTTGATGTAAGTATGGCATACAATGTGACCTGTCTCTAAACCTAGACCAAGTTTCAACAAACCTTAAATAGTAATTTCAATTTTAGGATAGACTTGTCTTTATAAATGGTTTGAACTGGATTACTCTTTGTCAAGTGATTTTAAAAGGAGAAGAAAACTGATACAAATCACAGTATTACCCAAATAAATATACATTTTCAAATACTTCTCTGGTAATTTCAGAAACAAGATAGAGACTACAAGCCAATAACTGAAAACCTGGTTCTCATATTCTGTAGGCAAAACAGAAAAAAAAAAAAAAAAACCCAACCAACCAACCAACCAAACAAACAAACAGATAATAATCCACCACAGCATTTTGTGTTTTATTAGAGTGTGAAAGAGAATATTGTTTTTTTCTATTGATGTGCTATTTTTACATAAAGAGATATTGCTGCAGTTATGTATACATATAATATAGTTATAGTATTAGAGATGGCAACAGATACAGAGAACTAACATTCTACATTTGTAATATTTTAAAACAATTTACAAAAATTTCACAGTTTTTCAAATGTATATATACTAGAATTTCTAATGGAGATAATATTTTCCAAGGGAAATTTATAATATGGTGGCAATGTCTCTACATATCCCCTTTCAATGTTCTTTTCATAGCACACATTTCCTTTTCAGAGCAGATAGCTCTGCACTAGGAAGTCCATTGTCAGTGTTACCTGAGCTGGACAGGCTCAGGGTCATTATTTTTGCCAGATTAACTTCTAGCTTCTTGTCACCGTAAAAATTCTAGACAATGCTTTTCATACCCTAATATGGGCAGAAGCAGGTACTTACTCAATGGGTTGTTCCTGCCAAGTGAGACTGTTTTTTTTTTTTTTTTTTTTTTTTTGAGACAGGGTCTCGCTATGCAGTTGTGGCTGGCCTTGAGCTCACTTTTGTAGCCCAGGCTGGTCTCGAACTCACACTGATCCTCCTGCCTCAGCCTCCCGAGTGCTGGGATTACAGGCGTGAGCCACCACGCCCGGCAAGAGACTGTTTTAATATAAGCTTGAGCAAGTTGCAAGAGAAACAAATGAAACCATCTAAGTGCCTTCAAGTAACACTTGGTGCCATGCACCAGGCAACAAAGAACTTAATTTAGGCTGTTACCAAGGTATAGGCACAGTTTGAGGAAACCAGCTGTGGCAGTGGAGCAAGGACCAAGAACCCTACCTCCTTTCCCCTAAGCCTGAAGGAGGAAGGAGTGCCTTATAAACCCAGCCAGGATGAGGACTGTGGCTGGATGAGAGGACGGTGACATTAGCAGCGGTACTGACTTAGTCTGAGTAGGTGGCCTTAACAGAGTTCTGTAAATTGGCGGTCTAAATGACACAAATCTATGTTCTCATAGTTCTGAAGGCTGGAAGTCTAAAATCAAGGTACTGGCAAGGTTGGGGTCTAATGAGGTCTTTCCTTATGGTCTTTTCTTGTGTCTTCATGTAATCTCATTCGCTGTGCTTATCTCTATGTGCAAATTTCCTCTAGAAAAGGCACTCAATAGATGAGGGCCCCACCTAATAATCTAATTTTAATTCAATTGCTTTCTTAAAGGCACCTTTTCAAGATACAGACCCATGCTGAAGTATGGGGGCATTGTTTAATCCCTGACAGCGACACTGCCCATTTGTAGCTCAAAGGGAGAAGCCTGGATGATCAGACCTTCACTGGTTCTTCTCCCAGCCCACCCACCAGCATCTCTCACCAGCTACCCCTGAGCGGAAGTCAGAGGTAAGAAAGCCTGTGTGAGGCGACTCCGAAGGCCAGCCTGCTAGGATCTAGAGAGAAATGAGAGCAGCATCTTTTAAGATTAACTTTTCTATGATCATAAGTTATGAAAAACAGTCCACAGTTTGCACTTTATGAAGATATCATTTGTATTGTTGAAGAAATATGCATACTAAACTTAACCCACACTCACAATTACTTATGATTCCATCTAAGGAAATTTTAGATAATCAGACTTCATTAAATGCACAATTTGAGACATAAATTTCTTCTTTAACATTTAAGACCTAGCTTAAAATCGTAAGATAGTGAGCTAATTTTTCATCATATTTTCATCACACTGTAAATTTTGACTATTTGCTTTGCCCTTCACAGTGGTTTTTAATTATGCCAACCAGATTTGTCCTTTTTCATTTACTATTTTGTCATAGAAATTCTAGTATATCCATTTTTGTTTTCGTTGGTTTTCAAGAAAACAATAACATTGACCTGTTACAAGTAGTACATTTCATCATAAGAGTCTTTGACATGCGTGAGTTGGGGGTCAAACTTTTGATGACTTTTCTAGAGTGGAAGATGTACAAAAGAACTTTAGCTCAGAGCCCCAGAGTCCTCCTCCTCCTCCTCCTCCTCCTCCTCCTCCTTCTTCTTCTTCTTTTTTCCAGGGCCGGGGTTCGAACTCATGACCTTGCACTTGTCAGGCAGGCTCTTGCACCACAGAGCTATCTCTCCAGCCCCCCAAAAGAACTTTAAATGCTACACACTTTCCATAGAGCTAGGCAGCCTTTGCACAATTAATATTTACTGTGTTCCTATTATGTGTAAAATGCTATGGGATGGGAGAGTTTTAAAGATGGGTGAATTAGACAGGATCTAATTTTACAATGTGTTTAAAGAAAAACAATGATAAAGTACACTCACCCGCAAACATAGGTGGCCCTGTGATAAGGTGCTTTAGAAAGATAAAATACTGGCCGTTTTGAGAAGTTCAGGCTTGGGCATCAGGGCAGAGCTCCATGGTGTAAGGCCTACTGGAAAGGCACTTTATAGGATGGTCTGAATTTCATGAAGCAGAGATGGTGACAGATGGGTTCCAGGCAGAGGTGGAGGTAGCTAAAATCTGGCCTAGGGGAGGAAAAATACACAAGCTGTGGTTGGAAAGTGTGAGCTGTCTTGACTAGAGAATTGTGAAAGACTTAAGAATTAATTGTGGGGGCTGGCGGGATGGCTCAGTGGTCTAAAGCGCCTGCTTAGGAAAGCTTGGGTGGCTGCAGGGACCACGGTTCAATCCCCAGCACCACATGCTGCACCAGCCCTGCCCTCAGGGCAGGCTGAGCCAGCCATAGAAATAAACAAAAGTTCTGAAACAAGAAAAAAATAAAATAAAAATTAAGCTGGACGTGGTGGCGCACGCCTGTAATCCCAGCACTTGGGAGGCTGAAGCAGGAGGATTGGTGCGAGTTCGAGACCAGCCTGGGCTACAAAAGTGAGCTCAAGGCCAGCCTGAACTGCATAGCGAGACCCTGTCTCAAAAAGACCAAAAAAAAAAAAAAAAAAAAAAAAAAAAAAAAAAAAAAAAAAAAAAAAAAAAAAAAAAAAAAAAAAAAAAAAAAAAAAAAAAAAAAAAAAGAATTAATTGTGAAAAAACTAAGTGGGAAAGACTAGTGAGAAGTTTAGTAGTTCCGTTTGTGGGCAGTACAGAAGTACTGCTCTCAGTCACAAGCAGGGTGTATCTCAAATGATTTGCTAAGAGAATCTCACAGAGAGGACACAGGCTTGAGATATCAAGTCAAGGAGGCCAGTGAGGTAGCTATTGACTGCTGAGTGATGACATGGAGGATAGGATGTAAAGAACTATTAGAGGAAACAAAACCAGGGAAGCACAACAGGGCTTGGTAGGCCAGTTGATTTTCTATGTGCTTATGGTAGTTAGGAAAGCACAGACTTAGAAAGAAAAATGATGGAGTTATTTTGTTTTTCTTTTCTTAAAATGATGGAGTTCTTTGAAGAAGTGTCTGTCAGAAGTGAGCTGGTTGTAGAGAAATGAAGGTGGTAATTCAGATACTATTTGTGTTGAATTTGATTTCATGGAAAATAAAGATTTTGAGGGGCTAACCATACAGAGTGGGAGCTGAGAAACAGCGTTTGATTGGGAATGGGGCTTTTACAGTTCTCAGATGACTGTTCCAATTCAAGGACATTTTTTAATTAGGGCTCAAATTGTATTTCAGGGCTTGCATACAAAATAGCCCTCATACTGTGCCTGGACTTTAGGGGTCAATAAATACATGCATTATGGCACGAATGAAACCCCGTATTACAGATCCTACATCAGATCATTAAAGAGGTCAAGAGACTTTGTGTCCTCATTCCCAGGATGTACAAATATGAACCTTAAAAATCTAGGATATTTCTTTAGAAACAAAGGATTAATTATTCAACATTATTTCTCATTGTTCTCATTTAAATCCTTTTAATTCATTTACATAGGAAGCTAGCAACAATGCATTTGAATTCTGGTGCAGGTCACTATTGACCATAAGGATATTTACATGTACTTGTTTCACACTCTAAATAACTTTCATGCCAGATTTAGTAAAATTTTGTCAGAAAAACATAAAAATTTTGTGTTTAAAAATAATTTGTTCTAAAAATTTTCCCTGATGTCACAAATTTTTGACACAATTTCCTAATTTTTACATACATAAAATTAATCGTATCTTTGAAAGGTGGAAATCTCTTATAAAGGAATAGATGTTGACCCTCTCAATTAAATAATGATATCCATATTTTTAAGGTTAAACCTGTCAATTTGTTCACATACAATAAAGTGTTCATCTCTTTTTTTCCCCTCTAGAACCAGACTTAAGGATTTGTAGACCCTCCTCTCAGGTTTAGCCCATGCTATTTCCTCCTGTTTCCTTCTCATTATATTAAGTTTCCATTTTGTGATCTGTGTACCCATGATTGTTTAAAAAATGAGCCCAGATTTCTAACCCGTAAACATCACTTCCTCTGTCCCCTGAATTCATTTAAATGGCTTATACTTGAGCCCCAGGGGTTGTTTATATTAACACCGTGGAGGCAAGAGCACTTGTTATTCCCACTCCAAGCTATCCACAGGTCAACAACATGAGGCAAGACCCCTCATCTGTTATTGCTGTGTCTGGCTTTCCCAACCCTTCACTTCCCAAGCTTCATTCATTGAGTTCCCATTCACTTCATTTTGTTGTTGCGTCAAGAGAAATGTATGTTTTCAGCTGAGTCAAAAGTATATTTTCCTTTTCCTGCAGCTTCCTATTTACATTTTGTACATGTTCCCTGTCATCATGGAAATCACCAACAGGCACGGATTTATTTTTTAACCAACTTGAAAAGATTGTGTGCTTTCCCACTGCAGAGGGACCCCTTAGCTCTTCAAGACTTTAGCAGATAGAGAAACTTCATGAGACAAGGTGGATGGAACAATCTTTTTTCTAATATAAAAAAATAAGATGTTTGGAAAAAAAAATCTAAATTGTTTCCAAAGCAAACTAACAGGATCTATATCATCTTATTTACTGAGGATAGTCTCCATGTGGCAAACGATTTTGTTAAAGTTTAAATAATGTTAAATTCTATTTAACTTAGGTGACTGATTATCGTGAAACAAGTATTTTCCAGGACATATATTTTCAATAGAATTTTTTTCTCTCCATAAATAATAAGAAATCCATTACAAGTAATCTTGGCTTTAGAAATGTTTCCCTTAAATTTCATCAGCTACAACTCAGAGATATGAATGACAAAGGCCTTTCAGTAGAAACTATTAATATTGTTGCAGAATAAAAGTTGTATTCCAGTTTACACTTGGTATGCTGTATCCTAAGGTCAAACGTATGCTTGGTGTGTAGAGTTTTTTCTGAACAAGTGCAAAACCTTCTTCTAGGAAGGATGCTGGGCATGGCACTCTTGTCATTGTTTCCCACCATGAAGCATTCTTAGGGGACTTGATGATATGACCTTGGACATTCAGCGATTTTCCTAATTACTTTTGTGCTCGAGATGTCCTCTTTTATTCTCTACTCCAGCACCTCAGTAAGACTGATCATTTTGCTCAATCAGGTCTCTGAATTCACCCATTCACTTAGGGTAGGCCAAGTGGAGGAAAGTTGCCTCCTAATATGTTTCTTAGAAGGGATAAGCCCTCTTAGCCTTACTCTTGTTCTCGTATCTCATTTCTGAATCAAAATAAATAATACAACAGTGGTTTCTATCTTACTCATTCCCACAAATAACTCTATGTGGGTAAATGAAGAACTACAGTTGAAAGAGTGCATATGGAAATGTGCAGCGCTATTTTCTTAAAGGAAATGGGTAATTCAGGACATTAGAACCACCTTTATTCAATCACTGAAGTGATACAGCATACATAATTGACATTCCACAGACAGGGCTCACCTGTGTGCTCACAATGCTATACCACACACAAGTACACACACACACACACATATACAGACACACACACACACACACCCCTTTTACATAACTACTTATTCTTTTAATAACCCCCTGTCTAACTGAAACCAGGATCATGGTAAGTACTTTGCAAGTGTACACTGAATAAGTAAACACGTGAACTTATAGCATTGTAGACCATCTCTGATACTTTTAGGCTGGCTGGCTTTCAGAATGTTGTAGAAACACCAAAGTAAAAGGCTTAGAAATCAGGGCTAAAACCCCAACACTCATGGTGTGTTCACTTCCATTTCTGACCTCAGATTCTGCTGCCATATTCTGAGCACTTATCCAACCTCATGCATTCTAATGATTTTTATTTCAAATGTCTAACAACTGGGCTTTGAGAGATTTCAAATTATTATAGCCTAACAAAGAGCATGAAAGAGAAGTGTAGTGAGGTTGTGCTTTTCATCCCTCTACTTCTGTTATCCAATAAGAGATAGATGGTATAAGAGATAGATGAATAAATGGTATATCCT
The DNA here is from genome assembly GCA_004027025.1 of Myocastor coypus. Lineage (NCBI taxonomy): Eukaryota > Metazoa > Chordata > Mammalia > Rodentia > Myocastoridae > Myocastor > Myocastor coypus. Next base: position 123,296 of record PVJA010000950.1, read on the forward strand.
ATGCTACAGTTTACAGAAATGCATAGAGAAATTAAGAGTTCATATATAAATTATTATATGTATCACTTAAAATATTTCAATTAGTAATACTAGTTCATAAATATATTACATAAAATGATACATAAGAAAGAATTTAGGTGTCCAGCCCGCATGTCTCAGCATTCTGGTCACTGCTATACAGAATGACACAGACAAAGAGCAAAATGCAATCTGAGGTCCCGAACCCACCTGTAACAGATATAGGAGACACTACCATATGAGAAAGTGGGAATCATGCAGAAAAAAATCTCTGAATGGATAACTTCTGAGGTAAACAGACAAGTGCAGAAACGTATAGAGCAACTCAGGTCAGAGATAACATGTCAAGTAAAAAAAGAAATGTATGAAAAAACAGACGCTGAAGTGGAAAAACAACTGCAGAAATGTATAGAGGAAACCAGGGCAGAAATAACCACTGAAGTTAAAAAAGACATGTCTAAATTAATAGCATCTAAAGTAGGGGAACAACTACAGAAAGGTAGAGAGGAGAACAAGTAGTAATAGCAGGAGAACAAGAAGTAATAGCAGAAAACTTCCGAAATTTGAGAAAATAATTGGCCATTCAGTTAACTGAAGCATATAGAACTCCAAATAACATCAACCTGACTAAAAACATACCCAGACATATAATAGTCAAGATTCCAGAAATCCAGCAAAAGAATAATATACTAAAAGCTGCTAGAGAAAAGAAACAGATCACATTTGAAGGAAAACCCATCAGAATAATGTCAGATTTCTCTTCACAAACGATGAAGTCAAGAAGAGCATAGAGCAGAGTGCTTCAAGTACTCCATGAAAACAAATTCCAGCCCAGACTTCTATATCCAGCAAAATTCTCCTTCAAATATGATGGAGAAATGAAATACTTTCATGATAAGGAGCAACTGAAGAATTTCATGACATTAAAGCCAACCCTACAAGGTATATTAAAAAAATTTTAGAGAGAGACTACAACGACCTGAACTCAACAAATGAGAACAGAAAGAACCCACCAAAGAGGGCAAACCAATTAAACACAGGAGAAAACGAGGTAAACAGTAGTAAGTAAAACGCATGCCAATCATCAGTCAATACATTTCAATTATAACCATCAGTGTAAATGTTCTCAATTCTCTAATTAGAAGAAGTAGACTGGCAGAGTGGATAAGGAAGCAAAATTCAACCATATACTGTATACAAGAAACACACTTAGCTCATAAACAAAACACATAGACTAAAAGTTAAAGGATAGAAAACAATACTACATGCTCCAGCATCTCAGAAAAAAGCAGGGGTGGTAATCTTGTTTGCAGACTCTCTAAACTTCAAACCAAGTTTGGTCAAACGAAATAAAGAAGGCCACTGCATACTGGTTAGGGAAAAATTCAAGACAAAGAGGTAACACTCATAAATATGTATGAAACGAACATGGGAGCACCGAGTTATATAAGACAAACTTAATGGACATGAAAAATCTAATATCCAATACCACAATCCTAACAGGAGACCTTAACACTCCTTTATCCCAAAAAGATAGGTCAAGCAGCCAAAAAGTTAACAAAGAAGTAGCAGACCTGAACCGGAACCTGGAACAACTTGACTTAGTGGACATACACAGAGTGTTCCACCCAAACACTTTAGAATACACCTTTTTCTCAGCTACACTTGGGACATTTTCTAAAATAGACCACATATTAATCTATAGGTCATGCTTAAGCATATGCAAAAAAACAGAAATTATCCCATGTGTACTATCTGACCACAGTGCAATGAATTTGGAAATAAATGACAAAAGAAACCACAAGAACCCCAGAGATATGTGGAAATTAAACAGCACCCTTTTCAGCAAACAGTGGGTTACAGATGAAATTAAACAAGAAATTATGGTGGCTTACGCCTGTAATCCCAGCACTTGGGGGGCTGAGGCAGGAGGATTGGTGCGAGTTCGAGACCAGCCTGGGCTACAAAAGTGAGCGCAGGACCAGCCTCAACTGCATAGCGAGACCCTGTCTCAAAAAGACAAAAAAACAAAAAAAAAAAAAAAAAAAAAAAAAAAAAAAAAAAAAAAAAAAAAAAAAAAAAAAAAAAAAAAAAAAAAAAAAAAAAAAAAAAAAAAAAAAAAAAAAAAAAAAAAAAAAAAAAAAAAAAAAAAAAAAAACAAAAAAAAAAACACAAGAAATTAAACAATATCTGCAATTTAATGAGAATTCAAACACAACCTACTGGAATTTATGGGATGCAATAAACACAGTTCTTAGAGGGAAATTTACAGCCCTGAACTTACATATTAAGAAGACAGAATGGGAACAAATAAATACTCTAAGGCAATACCTAAACCAACTAGAAATGGAAGAGCAAACAAAATCCAAAGCCCAAAGATGGGAAGAAATTATAAAGATTAGAGCAGAAGTCAATTTAATTGAGACAAAGAAAACAATACAAAGAATTAATGAATCCAAAAGCTGGTTCTTTGAAAAATTAAATAAAATTGATAAGCTTCTAGCTAACTTCATCAAAAAGAGGAAAAAAAGGACTCAAATTCAAGCAATAAGTAATGGTAACGGTGAAATTACTACAGACCCAACAGAGATTCAGACGATCATAAATAGCTACTTTGAGAATCTTTACTCTCACAGAATTGAAGACACAGAAGAAATAGACAGATTCCTAGAAAAGTATAAATTATCCAACTGAATCAAGATGATATAAGAACTCTCAACAACCCAATAACATCCAATGAAATACAAAATGTAATAAAAAGCCTACCGACAAAGAAAAGCCCAGGACCTGATGGATTACCCACTGAATTCTACAAGAAATTTATAGAAGACATAACCCCAATACTTCTCAAACCTTCAAGGAAATTGAAAAGGAAGCAATCCTCCCAAAATCATACCAGAAAGAGACACAACTAAAAAAGAGAACTACAGGCCAATTTCTCTCATGAACGTAGATGCAAAAATTCTCAATAAAATCCTCACCACTAGAATACAACAAATTATCAAGAAGATTATACATCATAATCAGGTAGGATTCATCCCAGAAATGCAAGGATAGTTCAATATATGCAAATCTATAAATGTGATACACTATAGCAATAGAGCCAAAGCCAAAAATCACATGATCATCTCAATGGATGCAGAGAAGGCTTTTGACAAAGTCCAACACTCATTCATGTTCAAAGTACTGCAAAAAATAGGAATAGAGGGTCTCTATCTTAATCTGATAAAAGCCATCTATGATAATCTAACAGCTAACATAATTCTCAATGGGGAAAAACTGAAGCCTTTTACTCTCAAATCTGGTACAAGACAAGGATGTCCTCTATGACCACTCCTATTCAATATAGTTCTGGAATCATTAGCTACAGCCATTAGACAAGAGAGAGAAATAAAAGGAATAAAAATAAGTAAAGAAGAAGTTATATTATCATTATTTGCAGATGACATGATAATTTATTTGGAAGACCTCAAAACTCCACCAACAAGCTAATAGAATTAATACACAAATTCAGTAGCATAGTAGGTTACAAAATCAACACAGAAAAGTCAATGGCATTCCTCTATGCAGATAACAAACAAACTGAGAGAGAAATTAGAGAAACAATACCCCTTACAATAGTACCAAAGAAAATGAAATATTTAGGAATTAACCTAACTAGAGAAGTAAAAGAGCTTTATGGAAAGATATTCCATGCTCCTGGATAGGAAGAAACAACATTGTGAAGATGGCCATACTCCCCAAAATTTTATATAGATTGAATGCAATTCCTATCCAAATATCATCAACATACCTCACAGATCTGGAGAAGTCACTCCTAACATTTATTTGGAATGAGAAAAGGCCCAGAATTGCAAAGACAATCCTGGGCAACAAAGGTAAGACAGGAGGCACTACAATTCCTGATCTAAAATTATACTACAGAGCTACCATGATAAAATCATCATGGTAATGGCAAAAAAATAGACCTCAGGATCAATGGAATAGATTAGAAGATGTAGAAGTAAATACAAATACACTCAGCCACCTTTTTTTGACAAAGGGGCCAAATGTGTTTACTGGAAGAAAGATAGCCTCTTTAACAAATGGTGCTGGAAAACCTGGCTCTCCACATCTCAAAAACTGAAACTTGACCCAGGTCTATCACCATGCACTAAACTAAAAACAAGATGGATTAAAGATCTAAATATTAAAAGAAAAACCCTAAACCTCCTAGAGGGGAAAGTTGGAGGAAACCTTAAAGACATCGGGGTAGGCAAAGAGTTCATGTACAAGAATCAAAATTCACATTTAACACGCGAAATAATTAACAAATGGGGCCTCCAGCTGAAATGTTTTTTCATGTCAAAAGAAATTACCAACAGAGTGAAAAGACAACCCACAAATTTTGAAAAAAAAATTAACTAATAAATATTCAGACAAAGGTCTTTTATGTAGAATTTATAAAGAACCAAAAACCATGAGGGTCCCAAAATTCAAAGATCCAATCCAGAAATGGGCACCTGAGATGAACACACACTTCTCAGAGAAAGAAATGCAGCAAGCCTATAAATACATGAAGAAATGCTCCACATCACTAGCCATTTGCAAAATGCAAAGTAAAACAACACTTAGATACCATCTCACTCCAGAAAGAATAGCTACTATAGAGAAGTCAACCAACAATAAATGCTGGAGAGGCTGTGGGGAAAAAGGAACACTTATCCACTGCTGGTAGGAATGCAGACTGGTACAACCATTATGGAAAGCAATGTGGAGACTCCTTAAAAAACGAGGACTGGAAATCCCATTCAATCTAGCTATCCCCCTACTGGGAATATTTTCCAGAAGAACTGAAAACATCATATCATAGTGATATCTGTGCACCTATGTTTATAGCAGCACAATTTGTGATAGCCAAATCTTGGAAACAACCAATATGCCCATCATTTGAAGATTGCTTGAAAAAGATATGGTATTTTCATAAAATGGAATACTATTCAGCTCTAACGAATGATACACTAGAAGACATCTTATATAAATGAATGTATCTTGAATGTATACTCATTAGTGAAATAAACCAGACCTACACATGAAAATATCATATAGTCTTCCTAGTTTGAGGACCCAAAAGAAGAAATAAATTAATAAATAAATTTTGGGTGGCACCAGGAATCAATTTCAGGACCTTGTGTTTTCTGCAGTCTCAACACCTATATTTTCTGTTTTTAGAAGAGTGACTTAAATTCAGAATGCAATTGGAAGAGTTAAAAAATAATGTTTATTGACAGTGTTAGTGTTTAATTGTTTGATCAGTCTTACATACCTATGTCTGTTGATCTATACTGATTTGATAATGAAATTATGTAATGCAACCATTGTTAAATTTTTCTTGTCTTTAAATTCTGTACTATATGTACCCTTGCCACTGTTGTTTTTCTGCTGTTTTTACTCTTAAAAAATAATAAGCAAATTAAAATGTTGGGAAAAAATAAATAAAAGTAATGAAAAAGAAAAAAAAACTAAAAAATTAGAAAAAAAGAAAGACTTTAGAAGGCATAATTATAGGCATCGATTCATAGCTGCTAAAACCACCAGCAGAATCATAAATATGGCAGTCAAATTCTACTTTAAAGAATGAAAGAATTTTGGAATCAGATTTTTCCCTTTAATCTTGCAGCGAAGTCTTCCTTCCATCAGTATTTCTGTCTAAACCTCAGAGTGTAAAGTTTGATCTACAGCTTATATTTTCTCATTTGTGGTGCGATTGCAAAATATGTTGAATGATTAGATTTTTTTTTAAAAGCCTATTTAAACAAAGATACATTACTGTTTAATTCCCTTCAAAACAGGGCCCTTTCCTGAAACTCCTATGGACCACTTTTCCTGCCTTTTTCTGGAGCAGTTAGCACTTTTTCATGCATTAAATTGCTTTGTCCTGGTTACGTAGATACCCTGAATTGATTTAAGGTGCTTCCTTTTTGTGGGTTCTGGGAATATCAGGCAGAGACAGAAGTCCAGTACTACTGGATGTAGTGCGTAGTGCGGATGAGAAGTCTTCTTAAGGGTTCTGCAAGCCTGCCTTTCCGTCGGGGGCACTCAGCGGCAACAGTCACTGCTGATTTTTGTTTTCGTTTGTTTATTTGTTTTTGTTTGTACATACTTGGTTGTTACAGAGTCTCGCCACACAGCTCGGACTCTTGGTGATCTTCCTGTTTTTCAGCCTGCCCAGCGCTGGGATTATAGGCATGTGCCATTACTCCTGGACTCTGTGGCCTGCTCCGCCTGCCCTCAGGGCAGGGCCGGCTTAGCATCTGGTGTCAGGGATGGAATCTCTCAGTCACTGCGCCGGCCCCATTCACTGTATTCTTGAGCACACCTCAAAAAGACTCACACTCTCATGAAAACAACTTTGGGAAATGTTTCTGGAAGTGGAAAGTTTTGTAAAATTAGTGAGTTAGAAATGAAAGGGAGTACGTTTTGGGGAATTAATGCTAATGTATTCTTTCAGTGTAATGAATATTGTTATTTAAATAGTCACTGTATATTTTGATCACAACTTGTTTTTGAAGAAGTGTTAAGAGGCAGGATATGTTGCTTTATGTAAAATAATGTTCTGCCCTACAGACACAGGTAAGCAGTGCTTAGATGATAATTAGGATGCAAATAAACAATAAAAATACCACACAAATAATTTGGCACCTTAAAAAGAGTTTCACTCTTTTAAAAATACCTACTGACATAATTATGCAATTATTACAATTATTCACTTCTGAGGCTCTTTCCTCTAAAAATGATTTCAAGGCACACTACCATCTTTTTGTTTTTCTTTCTTTTTTGAAAATATCCCCAGTGTCCTAGTGTTGGACTATTGTTAAGCTATTTCAATTATATTTTCTTTTTTCCTCTTGAGGTTTCTGAGACTTTTTTTCCTATTTCCTCCCACGCAATGCATATCAGAACTCCAGACGCATTCATAGCCTAATTGTTGCCTTTTAAATTATGCATTATACTGTGCAGAAACTACGCCTGTCGGGTGAAGCATATTCATTCATCTGGACAAGCTACTGCACATCCTTCCCAGAGAGCTGCAGTCACCTGTCAAGCTCTTCCATTTAATTAATTGTTTCCTTAAAATCTTTCAGCTAAGATGTATTTTAGTGAGCAGCATAACTTATCTGAACTATAAGACCTGAAAATAAATACTGTGTAAGGCTGTATTGCAGAAGTGCTGATTAAAGGCTGGTATTAGCAAAGCTCCTTGGACATTGACAAAAGCAAGTGATTGGAAGGACTTATTGCAAGACCCAGGTACAACTTAGCTTTTCTTAGTGCATGTTATTAGAAGGTAGCCTTTGGAATGCAAGCAATAGCAACTTTAGCTATGCTCCTTAGTTTGTATTTAGTTTAGAAGGTCAGAGGTATTTTCAAAAATTTCTCCAAAGGTGAACAGACTTTATAGTTTTAAAATAATGACTTTTTTCTTTTTTAAAAAAAATGTGTTTAGTGCAGGGTCTACAGGGTCTCACTAGTGGATTACACTCCTAGTGATCTTTCTGTTTTCAGCCTCCCAAGTGCTAGGATTACAGGTGTGTGCTACCACATCCTGTTTCAATCAATGTCTCAGAGCACCCCGGAAGAAAGGCCAGCCCAGCATGCCAGGGATCAAACCCCACCCATCCCCCCAGACTCTGCCTAAGCAGGCACTTTAGTCCACTGAGCTATCTGGCCAGCCCAAATAATGATTGTTTAAAAAGTAATAACCTTTCCTATCAAAGAAAAAAAAATATAGCCCTGGCAGCTGACAAGATCTGTGGACTGGTTCACAAAATAATGATTTTTAGAGTATTGTAAAGTAAAAGAAAGGTGGCAAATGATTTGATTTAAAAGTGAAGAAGTAACTGAAAGTGGAAAGAAGGGTAGGAAGAGTGTCAGATGTCCTTCACAGTCTAATCTTGTGCTATCGCATACAAAATATTATAGTTCTTATGAAGAAATGTAAACTACCATTTTTAAATTTAAGAATGGTCTACAATGATGACAATGGTCGGGCCCCTCCAAATTTAAGATTTTTCTCCAGTCCGTTTTCCTTCCTTATCATATAAAAATATGGGTAGAACATTACCAGCCTGACTTTTGGTATATGTACTCCTGAAGCGAGCATTGTCCATCCTTCTAGAAGACACAAGCATTACAACCTGTCAGAAACAACTCGATTGAATATTAGGATGTGATTCGCTACTTTTTTCTAAGAGAAAGTGCTTGATCTTCCAGTGTTTCTATGGCATGTGCTCCTTGATGTAGCATTTGGAGAATGCTTGGAAGGAGAAGAAACCCACACCCCACATGGGATTTGGAGAGCCAGGAAAATAGCACAATGCACTTGATATAGGAATGCCCACTTTGTGCTTTCTTTTCCTGTTGTGTGTGTGGGTGGGGGGGAGGGGACACAGATGGATAGGGTGTATGATCAGCTGTTATCAGTCAAGTCTGGAAACTCCCCTGTGGTTTGACATTTTCTAGGACTGGCCTGGTCTTCCTGTTGGAGAGCATCCATTCTAGTGGATGGCTCCGGTTCGCTATAGTAGAGCCTGAGGAATAGAAATTGCACGATATTTTTATCTTCCTTGTTTTTGGATGAGGTTAATTAATTGATTACATGTTTATATCAACTGTTGTCTCCTGAAGAGCTGTTTTCAATATAATGGCAGTAGTGCTTACTAATCTTTATTAGGTTTTCTTTTGCATAGCTGATTTTGAATGAGTGGAACACAGTATAGAGGTTGATTCCATCATTAAATACCCACACTAAATTAAAAATCATCTTTTTGATTTAAAAGAAGTATGATTTGAGTTATGGTTTACGATCAATATAGAGTTTTGTGGTTGAATTTTCTCCTGAATTTAAAAGGAAATGTTATTTTGTTGAGAATTTCTGCAAAAAAGAAAACTTGAATAGGCACTATTTCTGTGCCTTGTATTCGGCTACATTTTGCATTCTATGTATGATTCAGTTCATCCATCCCTCCGATGAGCCATACTTTTTCATCTATACCATATTTCATGGGTGAAATAACTGACTCTTAGGAAGATTCTTTAAATAAGAAGCTCATTTTCCCACCTAGAAATGAGACAAGTTGAAAATTAAACCCAGAATTTCTTGAACTTAGGATTCTGTCTTTTGAAACAAAGCATAGCCAACCACCTTAGTCTATACCTATCATTATGGCAGTAGTGATGAATGTTCCTTAATTACTTTTACATCAAATTTCCTTCACATAAAAGAAAAAGTCAGTTGTAGATATAGGTCTGGAGCCTAACAGTATCTGTGAAACAGAAGACATAAATGAATCAAAAGCACTTGTTGAATATGTAGAACAGAGGCCATCTGAGTGACCTCTGTGGGACTCATGGTAAAAGACACAATCATATTGCTAAGCATCATTTCTAGCATTTAGGCTGAGTCAATTTATACAAAGCTGATGCATGCCAGCAGTTGCCTATGGCCAGAGTTTATAGCATGGGAAGTTGCTATCCTATTATAGCTCTTCTTCCCATGTGTGTGCGTGTGCATGTGTGTGTGTGTGTGTGTGTGTGTGTGTGTGTGTGTGTCTGTGTGTGTGTCTGTGTGATATTTACTGTGAAACACAACTTTCAGGGATTAGGTTTTAAGAGGGCCAGGTGCAGGACTTGCAGAATGTGATAACTCTGGAGAAAATTATAAGAGGGAGATTTAGTTCTTCTCCTACTCTCCTTTATTTTTAAGCACTTGAGTTTATGACTAGAGGCATTTCCCTTTATTGGTTTTTCCTCCATCATGATCAAGAAACTAATTTACGCCAAAGTCAGAATGAGTCAGAGACAATAAGAAACCAAAGTGTGTTTGGAGCAGTGACATGGATGCATTGAAACGAGTCCCAGCAAACTCCTTCTGGATGCCTAACCACATGCAAACAGGATGGAATGGTGGCTTCACTGTGGGTGTGGTTCCTCCACCTCTCCTCCCACAGACTCCCCTTCCTCTCTTTTCCTGCATGTGTTTCAAATTGAGCAATGGTGGGTGGGAGAAGCTAGAGTTGTCCTGTGAACTATAAATAGCAGAGCCAAGAATTCTGAGTTAAATACTTTTAAACAGAAGGGGGAGGTCAAGGGAGATAACAGGGCAGGGAGGAGAGAGGCTACCCGAATATAATCACTTGCATTACTTCCAACCAAGCCTACTGCTGTAGCATATTAAGAGTTTGGGGTAAATATGTGGCCAGCCTCAAACCCAACCTGAAAACAAGAAGCTATAATAGAGATGGTCCCTGATAGATAGTCACCTCCCTTAGCTTTTTGGAAAAATACAGTTATAGTCAGACTAAAGTGGACCAAAACCCATGGAAATATTGATGGAAATTCATTTTAAAAAGCCACACACATGAAAATAATTTACACAGGAGGCTTTCTGCACCACAGCTGTGCTGCTTATTTAATTTGGATCAGTTTTTGCAATAATTGGTACCAAAAACATACAGAATTTTTGCTTGATAACATTACAAATGTCAAATTAGGCCTCTGAACTCAACGCCCCATTTCCTGAGGAGCCTGCTGTGTAAAGGCAGATGTTCTGAAAAGCCTTCCACTATTCCATTGCTAGCATTTAGTTTAAGACCCAATCCCTGGATCTCATCATTTCCAATCTGTGTAACACTTGGTCCTGTTTCTCCTGTAACTACATCCACACAGAAAGAGCTGAGTGAAAGACAGAAGACTGAACAGGAAGGCTGACTGCATGGTGTATAAACCTGTCTTAGCATTGAGCTGGGAAAAGTGCTTGTAAAGAAGACTCCTAGACTCATAAAAGATGCACAGATGAATTCTGTAGGCACTGTTACTCCACCCCAGACCATAGACATCAGAGGCTAGAGTGGCACCTGCTTTGATGCTTGGTGATTTTCCTCTGAGCCCAAGATGAGGCAATTGGCTTATGGGAGTTCCGGTGCACCTTGCAGGGTGGGATCTCTTATCCGCCTTGGAATTTAGTAGAGCTTTCTGCCTTGAAGCCAACCAATACATGTGCCAGGGTGTGGCCCTCATTTAAGGGATTTGGAGAGCAAGGCGTCATCCACCTGCAATCAGTGGCTTCTGGTGTCATTATTTATTGAATTATTCTTGGACAAAGAAGAAGATGGGGTTTGATAGATCAAAATTCTGCCTTGGTCTGAATCATAATCATGCTCATTATTTGGGTTTATTCACTTTCTTTCTTCTATGTGCCCAAAGGTTTGTGATCAATCAAGAGTTACAGTGAATTAATTCTTTTAGGTGAATACAAAGTTCACTATTGGGTTGCCTTTCAACTGGTTCAGCACATTTAAAAGACAAACTTACTCCTTGAAGATGAGCTTTTGTCATTTACTGTAAGAGTCTTTAAAGGGAGGAGGGTTGTTGAATTTGTTTTCTGGCATCTAACAAAGAGCTGTGGACATAGTAGATTTCAGGTAAAGGTACTTATTTACAGACATACTAAAACAAAAGGAATCAAATTGTGTTTAGAAGGCTCAGTCTGTCTGGAATAAATCTTCAAATTGTGCTTCATTTATTTGTATTATTACACTTTCTTTACTGAAGATGTTACCTGTAGCTAAAAATCAGTTTGGGCAGGCAATGAAACTCTCATGGACCTAAACAAATCTGTCTCATTTATCCAGGTTACATGCTATGATTTTTTTTTAACATTCTTTCTTTTACCGAACTTGTATTAAAGTGAATAGAAGCCTTAAAAAATAAAATCTTCTGAAGTAAGAATTTTTTTCCACAGTAGCTTATCAACACAGAGATGTCAAGGTTCATGACAGCATGAGCAGAATCACTATCAGTGAACACTCTGAGTGAACTTTCTTTCAGTTCTGAAAGGGCTTTTCACTGAATCTAATATCTGATAGGTTCAACTTTATCACATTTGGCTTTAGATTTTCTAATTCATTAGGACATTTCATACAGAAAAGAGAATAAAATTGCCCTATGAAATCTGTAAATTCAAGAGTCCTATCTCATCACACTAGTGCATTTTAATTTCAACCATTAAAAATTAAAAAAAATAGAGGCATTAAACCTTTACCTTATCTTGCTTTAAAAGACACAAATCAAATGTGTTGCCTTTCTTATGGGAGATAATCTATATAAGTCATTTGCCAAAATAAGCGATGTATTTTATGCTGGTTTAGTATTTATCTTGGGAGAAAACACATGACATCCTCCTGCTGGCTCTTTGACTGAGCTGATGTATAGCAGCCTTCAATGTAAATCTTAGTCTCCATCTATGAGCCCAAAATACAGTAAAACCAGAAAGAAAGGGCCTAACCCTCCACCAGGGGGCAATAGGTCCTCCAAGCCACATTTGGGCGGCGAAAATGACTGGCTCCTACTCCATTTACACTAGGTGTCCATCGAACATTTTGCAGCCACCTGGGAACATTATGCATCCTCATAAAATAGTACTGGAAGTAGAAGTGAATACAAAGCAAAGTGTTTCAGGGCCTGAAGAGATGAAAAAGGAGAAGGGTGGTCCTATAAGCGAGAGGGGGAGGTGTGAAGCAGACATGATCTTGGGTGCACAATCTTTGAAAATAGCATGTGCAACTTAAATGTCTATTGAGAAAATTGCATGTTAGACCTGTAGTGTCTGTGATTCTTGCAGTCGCTGTTGGTATTTGTCGGATCTAGTTTTGTTATTTGTAACACCTGCTCTCTAATTCTCTGCTCTGAGGTCATACAAAGATGTCTTATTTTGCTTTTTAGTGAATTCTAGCCGTACTTCTCTAGCTTAATTAAATGTAGTTTGTTATGTTGAATTATCTTATTTGGTATTAAATAGAAAGAGGACACATTGGGCAGAAAAATGAGAGACAGATAGGTCATGTTTTTAATATTTAGTTATTCTTGTTCAGACCAATCATTAGCAACCAAAACAATATTCAACTCTCACACTCTGTAGACATTAGGCAAAGTCTGCTGTCATTTTTGATGACCACGGCATGACAGGGGACATGCTACTCCTAGTACCTGGTAGGACGTTGATGGTGCTATCGCTCAACGCCTTCCAAAGCACAGGGCTACCCCCACCGCAAGAGCTCTATCATTCAAAACGTCAGTAGTGGAGAGACAGAGAAATCCTGCTTCAGAGCAAGATAAATGGAGAGGTGAGTCTTTCCTTCCTTCTGGAGGGAGTATAGCATGTTTAAAACATGTTTTAAACATCACTATTTCCTATTCCAACATCAAAAAAATAAAGTTGTTATTCAATTTAAGATTAGTGGATCAATGATATGGGTGTCCCATGTCAGGAAAGAGATATTGTCTTTGGAGAACATGAAGGCAAAATATTCTGAATGCTGTCAGTAAATTTTTCAAACTGAGAAGAAAAAGAGAACAGATGAAATTTCACAAACCAACAGATGTACCCATTTTCAAAAACAGGTAAATTCTGAGACCTCTTGCCAGGTGAGTGGTTCGATGGAGCCAGACAGACAGAGGAGAATTGCTCTAGTCTGATCCTCCCTTCCCTTTTGCTTCCTAGTGGAGTAGCCGTAGTCTATGTGGATTCAGTGAGCCACAGGGCTTAGGGCTCAGGTAGCATGGTGGTCACTTAGGGCAGATGAATGTAACTTCAGCAATTATACCTGGAACAGTAGTGTCTCTTCCTAGTTACAGGTCTTTTGCATCAGTCCTTTTTCACCTCATGGCTGACCTAGTCCCAGGTAAAGACTAATTAAATTGTAAAATGAAGATCTAAAAGACTATGACAATATCAGAAGACAGTTCAATGATAATGAGATGAATTTGGGTGTCAGTCGTTGTAGTCAGCATCATAAGAAAAGGTTAGAAGAGATGTGGTTAAGCTTATACCCAGGCAGGGCCTGGGTAGATAGCTCAGCAGTCTAAGTGCCTGCCTGGCAAGTGCAAGGACCCAGGTTTGTGCTCTGGTACCCTAGGCTGTGCCCTTTCCCATGCCAAACCAGCTACTGAAACAGGGCATGGTGCTGCACACCTGTAACCCCAGCACTGATAAGGCTGAGACTGGAAGATCACTGAGTCCAAGCTGTGTAGTAAGCTCCTGTACCAAATACATAAGTAAGTAAGTAAGTAGGTAAGTAAGTAAGTAAGTAAGTAAATAAATAAATAAATAAATAAATAAAGGTTTTTAAAAAGTATATATGGGGACAAGTTTATCTGGAAATTATTTCAGTAATTTTTGTGGGTTACAAATTTATATTGCATCCACATTAATTCAAATGATTTTTTTCTTTATGTTAATGGATATAAGCTGTTCAGAATGTGGTTTTTGTGTTGACGCATTTAAAATGGGCTTAGCTCAGCCCACAGCCCAAGGAATGTGTGTTTACTATGATATGCCAGGAGCATCCCTGGTGTATTGCAGCATTCAAGGCAGAAGGGCTGGGGATGGGGCCGTGAGACCAGCAACTGCAAGTCTTAAAGAGAGATGGGGAAGTATAATGAATGCTTTGCAGTACAGAAAGTACCACTGTGTCAGTGGCTTAGAGAGCTTCCAAAAGTAAGCTTGAGGGCTGGCCTGATAGCTCAGCGGACTAAAGAGCCTGCTCAGGCAGAGTGTAGCAGCCAGGGTTTGGTCCCAGTGTGCCATGCCTGCTCCTCCTGTGGGGCCCTCTGAGACAACAATTAAGACTGGCTGTGGTGGTGCACACCTGTAATCCCAGCACTTTTGGAGGCTGAAAATAGGAGAAGCACTGTGAGTCCGATCTACATAGTGAGACCTTGTAGACCCTGCAGACTCATGAAATTGAGTACTTGAGTTCCTCTTATTTCTCAAGGTTAACAACTAAGTCATGTTGTTTTTTGAAGGCTATTCAACTATCAAATAGTACTAAAAGATATTAAATTATCTTCTCATTTAAGATTTGGTGTTTGTTTCATTTTGGTTATTTATATCAGATAGAAACCTTACTACTTTTTAGGCTAATTTTTTAGACTAATATGACTTTTTTTTGTTTGTATTTTAGGGAAGGGTGTTCAAGGTCTCACTATTAGATGGGGCTCATGGAGATCTGCTTGTTTACAGCCTCCCAAGAGTTGGGACGACAGGCCTAGACTACCACCATGCCCAGTCTCAGTTGCCCTCTCAGGGTACCCCAGGAGGTGGGACTGGAAGGGCAGACCTGGGAATCAAAACCGTGGTCCCTGCACCTACTTGCAGGCTGTTTAATCTGCTGAGTTATTTGGCTGGCTCTAAAAGAGAATAAAACACTGAGCATTAATTTAATTGTGAAGAGCTTTAAGATTTCCTAAAATAAGGTTTTCTATATAGATGTCATGTTCGGGCAGGGTGCCTATGTAATTCACACCCAAAGCTCCCTGACAAAAATATAAAAAGGGAAATAATTGGTACCGAAAATTGAACTCAGGACCTTGTGCTTGATAGGTGGGTGTTCGTGCCACTGAGCTATATCCCTTGCCCAACAACAACAACAAAAAATAATGGGAGAATAAAAGCTTTATAGCATGTTATATTATTTCTTAGAGAGTTGCAACGCATCTGAGCAGGTTAGAAGCTTTCAAAAGAACTGTAATCCAACTGGGTATAATGGCACATGCCTGTGATCCCAACACTTGAGCCTGAGGCAGAAAGACTGTGAGTTCCAGCCCCATATGGACAATTTAGCCTCTTAGAAAGATCTTATTTCAAAATTTGAAAAAGGTTGAATATACAGCTCACTGTGAAGGCTTTGAGTTCAAATTCTAGTGCTACATAAAAGAATGACAAGAGAATATTTACTTTCAGATAAAAAATTTTTAAGAACTTTAACTTCTTCCGTGAACCACTTAAGACCTCCAGTGTATTTTTTCTGATCCTCCAGACTCTGCCCATAATTCTCCTGTGGACATTTTGCTCTAGCCACCTAGCTCATTTTTTCTCTATCTTTTTTTACTCTGGCTGTTGTCAGTTCCAAAATCTCAAAAATTGTAGTTCTGGTGTCTGCCCATAGGCTTATCATCCCTCCTGAATCAAAGCTGAATCACCTTTCTCACTTTGCACCCAGTAGGCAAAAAATGGTATTTCATGAAGTTTATCTCTAGCTCTGGTAAGACACCATAACACATTATGTTCTGATGTGCCTCCCAATACCTGGCTGGTATGGTATTTCTCACTGAGCAAATACCTAATACATTTTTTTAGGGAATTATCACAAGAACTATAAGGACATGTAAACATGCTCAATTTTAAGGAAGAGCATTTTATAAATCTGAAAAGCAGCTAAAAATAATGCTTTCAAGAATTGACAGTTTTGTAAAAGATGAACCCCTCAGGTAATCCGGACTAATTTTTTACAAAAACAAATTGCTCTCTTTTCGAAGATTGCTTTATGGAGTGACAAGATCCAAGAGAATGATCAAATCTTTCTCTATTATATGTTTTAATATATCACTTTAAAAGCAATATTTAGCTAAGCTCAGTACAGTGGCAAATATCTATGATCACAGCAAGTGGAGAATCCGAGACAAGAGAAGCACAAGTTCAAAGCCAACATGGACAACTCAGCAAGATCCTTCTTCACAATAGAACATAAAATGCCTGAGATCTTAGCTCAGTGCTGCAGTGCTTGAGTAGCCGGTATGCAAGGCCCTGCCTTTGCCCACACTTTCCACTGCATGTGGACACTTAAATTAACAGGCAAGGATATGAAAATAAGAATGAAGAAAGGAAGAAATAACCTTAGCAAACTTAGGTAGGAATCCACTACAGTGGAAGAGATGTCACAGAAAGACTTGAGTTCTTTTTAAAAATGGGCAATTGAAATGTTGTGTCCAAGGAGATCTATGCTTAGCAATAGATTTAGATGTTTTTTATCTTCTACCTTTGTGAAAATTTCATAACTTATAGCTGAAACCCAGTGATTAAAGAGATTAATCTTCTAAGACTAATGATCATGATTAAAACATCACTCTGAAACTTAGGTTAAGAGAATGATGAAATCATTTGTGTGCAGTATATTGTGATCACCTGGAGAAATTCTGTCCTGATTGAAATAAAATCAGAAAGAAAAAGCTTTTAAAAGTTACTAAACTAAGAAAAGAAAAGTTACTAAAGTGGGTTGGGCACACGAAATAGCATGCACCTTTTATTCAGAAATAGTTTGTTGAACAATTACCCAGTTAGATCTTATGTATCCTTCTGTCTTCATTATCCGTAGGATTAATGCCAAGATTAAGGAGTAAAACTGTAATTAGCCAACTGTTTCTGAGTCCTTTTGGTGCTTAATATCGATGCCTTGATTGCTGTCACTGAGCACTCAAGTAGATCTATTTAAATGTCAAATGAATTGAAAGAAAATTAACTTGTTTTCATTGCACAATGAAGTAAATCTACAAAGATGTGCAAAAGAAGAAACTCCAGGGCTCAGTTCTGTTCTTTGGAAGCCCTCACCATGTGATTCCATATCAAGAAGTTCATTTACCTTCCAGGTAAGGTGTAATACTCATGCAAATCTGGAAAAAGTTGGGGACTGTCAAGACCATTTGTTTCCATTTTGGTTAAGTGCTGCCCTAATTCTGTTCATTGCTATGTATAGGCCTGGCTAGGATAGTAGTCTACCTCCTCAACTGGTTGTAAGTAATGCAAATGGGTCCAGCCAAGGTGTGGCTGTGTTGCCTTTGGAGCAATGTGACAGGTCAGAGAGATGCCCCACCTATAGCTCCCTACTCCTAAAAGCATGAGATAGGCCTAGAAACACTGCCACGCTGTCAGCTGGGACTGAGCATCAAGAAAAAAGCTCTGACAACCCCGGGCAAGAAGGCCAGACATCAAAGCTGAGGCAACCAATGCCCAAAACACAAGATACTTCCTCAAATGATGTTATGGAGATTCCTCTAAATTTAGAGGCTGATACTGTTATCTGGTACTCTTTCTGCATACCTTTGCATATTGCAGAGGTGCTATATGCTTTCTGCCTAGCCCAGCTCCTGCCATTCGCAGTCGCTCAACCCAAGCCACTGCCTTCTTCACAAATTAATTAAGCTCAGCTTCTGGCTCATGACACTTGTTCCTAGCATTTCTCCAGCAAGGCTTAGGACCCCTTCGGCTGCCCACCACTACAAATATGTTTTTCTCTCTATGTTTTTTCTGTGAGTTTCACTGGAAGTGGTAGGTTAAATTTTATTTATTGGAGTTCCAATAACTTTTCCCTAGGATTTTGAATATAAACCCTCTGGACCTAGAGGCTGGAGCACACTTCCTATAGGGTACGCTCACCTAGGCCTCTCACTTTTCTAATATGTAAATCTAATGTAGTTACCAGCCCAGGCAATTATGGCTTATGGTGGCTAGTTCTGGTTGATAGCTTAATTGAATTGAGAGATGCCTGGGTGATTTGCAAAGTGCCCTCCAGAACCAATCTGGTTGTTGTGCTCTTTCTTCTGCCATGATATTTTGCCTTGGAGCTGTGTGGCCCGATGAACTGAAATGAATCTATCACGTAAGTTACAATTTGGCATCGGAGTAGGTAAAGAGTTCATGGACGGAAATCAAATTGCACGTTTAACACTTGAAAGCATCAACAAGTGGGACCTCCTCCTGCTAAGAAGTTTCTGCATGTCAAAGGAAATCACTAACAAAATGAAAAGATGACCCACAAATTTCGAAAAGAGTATAACTAACAAGTACTCAGACAAAGGTCTTCTATCTAGAATCTACAAAGAACTAAAAACCATTAGGGTCCCAAAATTCAAAGACCCAATCCAGAAATGGGCATCTGAGATGAACACTCACTTCTCAGAGAAAGAAATACAGCAAGCCTACAAATACATGAAGAAATG